>WBNM01032316.1:0-98765 GCA_013399055.1 Ramphastos sulfuratus | reverse complement strand
GTTTGGGTTTTTTTTTTTCCCATCAGTCCTCAATGCTACATAAATTCTGGATTTTTTTTTCTGTTGTGAAAATGAAAAAATTTTTTTGTCATGAATAAAGTACACATATAGTAAGGCTTCTGAGGGATGGGAAAAAAAAGGTTGGGTTCTTAATTCTTACAAAAAAATGTTTAAATTATACCCAATGTTTTTTCTTTCAGTGAGTCTACTTTTGGCTCAAGGACTTACTTACAACCTATGGATACACGTCAGTACTTATACTGCCTAAAACCAAAGCAGGAATTTGCAGAGAAAGCTGGAGTAATAAAAGGTGTAACAGTGATTGGCAAATTAGACATTGTATGGAAAACTAATCTGGGTGAACGAGGAAGGCTGCAGACTAGCCAGCTCCAAAGAATGGTGAGTTTAACTTCAGTGTCAATTTAACTCATTCTGAATTTATGCATTTCAATACAATTTGAGAAAGTTAATGCATTTCGTCAGTAAACTATGGAAAAAAACACTGTTCTGCGGGGCTGTATCTGAACAAAACCAATCTTGTGCCTTTTGATCATAGGAATAGCAACATTTTTTATTTTCTTGTGGACTTGTTTTCCAGTACATAACACACCTTTTTCTTTTTCACAGCACTGAACAACATAGCTAAATGGATTGTTCACTGGAATTGCACAATTCAAAATCCAATCCAAAATTAAGTAACCTATGTAGCAAAATACATTGGTTAGAATACATTTAACTCACTGGATGCCATTTAATTACAAACTGAAAAGCACTGACAAAAGTACTACATTAAGCATCTGAACTGTTGACACAAAGACAAAGGTTCTGCTTCATTTTGGCTTTGAGTAACAATTCTGTGTGTAGAATAATACCATGTCTAGTTTTGATTGAATATACTATGTTTTGGTTGATGTGGGAATTGTTTATGAATTTTAAGTTGGTACTACTAACTGGCTTGTCAGCTCCACAGCCTGCCTACTCTTGTGCCTAAACTCGCATCTTTTTAATTAAGAATGTGTGAGACAGAAGTAAAACAGTTTTGACAATTGAATCTCAGTCAAGTTTACAAAGCTTGTAACTGGGTTTCTGCCTCTGTCTGTAATGCTCACACCCATCTTCTAGTAAGTGGAATAATTCTGTAGAGAAATCCCATTGACTAAGAACTAGGCAAGCAAACTTGGATCCTGTAAATTCACAGCTAGATCACTAAAATCTTTGTTTTTAATTGAAGTGTTAAGTATCTATATAACAGTCATCAAATTAGATACTGCCCTTCTTTCTACTTAGTTACTCCTGTTACTTTGAACTTTGTTGCTTGTGCTGTAACTAGTAAACTCTCATTTTCAGTTGACCTTTCTTCTCATTTCTCCCTCTGTATTATTTCTGCATCCCTTCTTGTTGAACCATTGAGAATGGCACTTGAAACACTCCTCTGCGCTCCAGAACTAGTTTTAGTCATCTGTCATTATTTTGTGCTAGTGTTTAACAGAGAAACATGAGCTATTTTGTATACTTTGAGCAACATCTGTTTGGAAAAGCAGCAAACAGTTTCTGGGTGTTTTCCCTCTTCAGGCTGCAGTGCCGTTCCCTCTTGTCTTCTCATCTTTTAAGCACTATCAGATTATTTTATTTCTAGGATCCTTTCACCTTTGAAGATTTTCCTCCTAATCCATTTACTAGCCGTGTAACCACTGTTTCCCTTGCAGGCTCAAAATACTATGTCATTGTTTTGGTTCAGGTCAGAAAGCACTTTAGAAACAAGTATCCTGGATCAACCTGCATATCGTAAAATTTGAGGGTGTTTTGTGGAATGGTCTTGGAATTCACAACTACGTTGTTTATGCATAACATCAAACCAGATAGGTATGTGTCCATGGTATACCAAGGGTGCTCCACTTGCTCACACACATTCAATCCGGAACTAGACTAGAACAAGCCCAATGGTAAAGAATGGTATTCTAGGGCAGCACAAACAAGGAAATGTCTAGCTGATTCCATGCTCTGAGCAATTACCTCATTTTCAGATAAAAACTGCATTAACCTTTTGATGTTAACTCTTTACCTCTACTCTAGAGGACTTTACCTCTAGCCATCAGTACTTGCAGGTATCTCATTGTTAAGGCCAACAGGTATGTACGTACTGGTTTAGACTTTCCCATCTGTTCTGATCATGTCCTGATTTGTTCAATTGTTGCTAAGTTCATTCCATAAAACTATCGCATACTACCTTTTTTTTCTTTTTTTTTTTTTTAGCATGTCTCTCTTAAAAGAAGAGTCTAATGTTATGGAAACTACATTATTTAGGGATCTGGATGTAATTTTTTTTTGGCATATGCCTTCCTGTCGCCTAATACAGGTGAATACAGTTGAAAATCTGTGCCTTTTTCGAGTGCTGGATAATTACTTTTCTTTCTTGAAGGGTTCCAAACTTACGTTGCTTGACTAGTCTTGAAGTCACCAGTGGTTTGACATCCGTTTGCTCCCTACAATGCCACATTTAAAGTGCTTTCTAAAACATCACCTGTCTTCGGTTTGTAATGAACTCTGCATGACTAAATTCTGTTTCTGCCCCACCAGTTGCTGGATTTCTGGACCTCTTTGGGAATACCTTTTAATCAAGCTGTAAATCTGACTTATACTACAACATCCTTCCCTCAGCAGAATTGGAATGTCACAACTAAGCCTTGTCGAGCAGAACAAAAGTTTCTCTTATTTTTGTCTTACAAGCTATCATTTGTGGTGATTGAAACTGTAAAGCTTTCTGTCTGCAGGTTGCCATTGTGAATCAGCCCTGGCTGGTAGTAACTGGAGTCTTTGTTCTAGGTTTGTTAATGGACCATTTGAAACATGTTTGGCTGGTGACAGAATTGGATAGTTGAGAAGTGTTCGTATCGTGCCTTTCTAACCTGTGGGAATTGATTATTTTAGCAGAGGCTTGAAGGACTGAAATGGCAAGGAGAGTGAAAGATCTTTTATTTCTTAGGATGTGGAATAGTGGTGGGTTTAAGCAGGAAAACTATACTTAGGTTGTCCATAGTGTATCTGTCAAAGAGGCCTGTCACAGGCTGAGTTTTACTCTGCTGCGTTTATTCAAATGCATCCTGCCTCACGCCAGTTCCAAAATGAAAGCAATGTATTATGGGGCTTGAAGTTCCAATTGTAACACGGGAGGGTTCCTGTTCTGGTTGCTGCTTTTGGGTTTTTTGGTTTTGGGTATTGGTTCTCTTCCACTGAGATGGCAGCAGGACAGAGGGCTTGCTTGCTTCTGCTTGCTGCTGTATTTTTCCATGCTTTTTATACAAATGGGGTAAGGTAATTGTGCATATTAATTTATCATTTATTTGGTAAACTCTTATCTCAACTCTATCTCAACCCAGAGTTTTTTCGTGTGCCACTTTCCCTTCACTTTGGTGTTGTAGGGAAAATACTGTGTTAAGCAGCACAAGGTCTTAGAATAAAACTGGTATTCTCAGGAACTGTAGGTGGGTATAAAACTTTATGAACTACTGAAAAACTTAGTAATAAAGATAATCCTTCTTTGAATTTTTAAGCTTATCAGTAAGGTGGTCATCAGTAATGGATGGACCACTGCTGCAATTTGCAAATCAGAATTACAAAGAGTCAATCTTCTTTCTTCACATTCTTCTTACTCCAAGCTTGTTGCTGTAAATGAAAACTTGATTGGTAAAAACTTCAGCTTTATTTTCCAGCATCTGAGAATATACATTCTTGTTCCTTTTCAGGCTCCTGGTTATGGTGATGTAAGGCTTTCTTTGGAGACAATACCAGACACTGTTAATCTGGAAGAGCCTTTTGACATTACATGTAAAATAACAAACTGCAGGTAATGATGTCATGTGATTCTTATGTTTTTTCCTGAGTGGGTAAGTTGCAGCCATCTTTGTTTTGAATTTCAGTGCTTTCTCCTGAAACCACTCAAACCTTGTCTTTATGAGTTGTAGCAACATGAAACTAACTGAAACATATTTTTTGTATTACCATGATTTTGGAAAAAAAATGAACAAACAGTAAAAAAATCCCACCTTCCATCATGATGTTAATAGTATTTTAAGTAAGGGATTGTGAAAAATCTGTCTGCAATATAATTTAAGATTGTACTCTACATTTAAATTACAAATCGTCTTAGTTCTTCTGAGTTAATCTAGTAACAAAATATATAGGATGTATGTATATATATATATATGTGTTTTAAAAGTGCATATAGAGGACTTTTTTTAACTGTAAGTTATTTTATAAGAATATATGATGCCATTTGTATCCAGTCTGTTTTTTACCACTAGTTCTACACTGCCTCTAGAATGCCTGGTAAACATTGTCACCATAGTCTTTCGTATGTGTTTATACATGGTATGTCTTGATGTGGGTTTACACTATGATCTCCAGTAGCCCTTTGTGGAAAAGGTTACAAAACTGACATTTAAATAAAGTAATTCTGTTAAGTCGAAACCAGAGACTGAAGCTTATGTATCTGGACTGCAGGTACTTCTTATGAAGTCTCATACTCCATCCTAAACACAAGCAGTTACTATGCTAGTCTGTACTGCTAAAGGCATGACAGCATGCTTGTGTTAGACCAAGCTATATGCAATTGAAATACTGGACATGACAGTAAACCTTGCTTGCTGCCTTTTAGTTATTTATAAATACTTTAATTAGTAGTAACCTGAGTAATGAAGTGATCAAGATTCTACATGTCTGCAGTCCTTGAATGCTTAAAAAAAACGCCACAGGTTTATTCTTGTTTTTCAATTTCCTTCAGCAGCGAAAGGACTATGGATCTGGTTTTAGAAATGTGCAATACTAATTCCATCCACTGGTGTGGAGTTTCAGGAAGGCAACTTGGAAAGCTGCACCCAAGTTCATCCCTCCATCTTGCACTTACGTTGTTGTCATCAGTGCAGGGATTGCAAGTAAGTCTTCTCTAGCATAGCTTTGTTATAAAATAGCTGTTTGATAAGCTTAGTCAGTATGTTTACTAACTCTTGTAAAATTTATTTTCCCTTTCTAGAGTGTCTCTGGCTTAAGACTTACAGACACATTTTTGAAGAGAACATATGAATACGATGATATTGCACAAGTCTGTGTAGTTTCTTCAGAAGTCTAACAAAGCTGAAGAAAAATCATTCTGTATTTCTGCTGGGCTTTTCTCCTTTTTTTTTTTTTTTTTGGACCAATTTTGTGATGTTTCAGCACCGAGATCACATTAAAATGTGTAAAACCAAAACCCACTCCCCTATATAGTTATAAACATAATTATGCTTATTTAATTTCTCTTAGCATTTTTTGGAATGTTTTAAAATCTCTTTAAAAATATACATATATTTTATTTCCTGAAAATAAAGCCTTTAAATAAAGCGTAGCTCTAGCAAATTACATGGCATTAACATCACCTCGGGGTGGGGGGGCTGAGACTGATAGGAAATTGTAGCAATTTTGTAATATTTTTGTTATTTTAAAAATATTTAAACAGTTTTAAAATTGTGGGTTTTTTTTACAAAACTGCCTCAGTTTGAAGAAACTGACTTTTTACAGACAAGTTCCTGGAATTGAAACTCCTAACAAGGACCTCAGGATACCTGGTGTGGCAGCATATGTGTGTGGTATATGCGCAGCCAAAGGAACTATACAGTGTAATACTGGAATTGGACAAGAAAGTGCAGCTGGCACTGTTGAGTCATTGGCAAGTAGGAAGGGGAGCATCAGCCAAATGTATGTTCTGGTTGTGGCCTAGTCTTTGGAAAGAAATAATACAGCAAATCTGACCCAGCAATACAGGGCATGCTGTGAACAAGTGTGTTACTTCCCAATCAGTAGGAAACTGAAAAATAAAATACCGGAACTCAGAATCTTTTTTTTTTTTTTTTTTTTAAATTGTTAAACTAAGGCAGTGCAAATTATTCCTCCCAACTAATTAGATTTTTAGGAAAATGAGAAGAACCCTCATGGCTGCCCTAGTTTGGATCTTCCAAAGAATAAATTCAGGAAAGGAATTCAGGACTTGGTTAAACACTGAAATGTACCTTTCCCTAATTTTATTGTGATGAAAGATAGAAATAGTTTGGGCTGAAATTATCTAAGTCACCCAAAGGTAGCCATTTAACACAGAAATCAGACTGGCTCTCTAAATAGTTTGTGTTAAAGATTTTACTCAGTGACTTGTCACGTTTCTCAGCTACCACAGTGGCACTTGACAACCTTAGTTTTGAAAATACTTTACCAAAGATTTCTCTGTGTAGAATTAAATTCTAAAATCTTGGATAAATTTAGGATCAACTTACTAAATTGAGGGAATGAGTCCACACTGGGAAAAATTCAAACTATATCCTGCACATCTAATAAAATGGAGAGAAACCAATATAGCCAGGTATTTTAAAGAATGCAATTCACCTTGTTACTCTAGATACATGAACAGTGAACAGTAAACCCACAACTATCCAGTCAAAAAATGTAAATAACTTTATTTATAATCTGTTTTCAACTTAAATTGACACAAGTTGAACAAGACATAACCACATGGTGATAAGAGGTGGGAGAGGTACGGAAATGGTAGGCAAGTTGCATTTTACCAGTATGACTTTCTGCAGCTCTTGGAACAGTGCATGAATCCAAAACTGCAGAGCTAGTGCTTTCTCAGTATGCATGAGTGATTTTACTCTGTACTTGTTACAAAACCAAAACTGTAACTGAAACAATTTCTAAGCTGAATATTTCATTAGGTGTCTTTATGATCAGGCATAGTTAGAAAAGTATACTTCCATGCAAGCATATTACAGTTTACAATTTGAGTACAAAACCTTTTCTTCTCTAATAATTATCACATTTATATACTGATAGAATAGTAATGATATAAATCCAGTTTAGTGTTAAATGCACATTTTCTGAGTTGAATGATAAACTGCAACTGACCATAAAACAGTGTTTCTAGGGATTGTAGTTTACTTGATCTAGCAGGATGAAAAAATTTAGTGCAAAATAAAGTGCAGTTATTACACAGGAAAAGATTCCTTCCCCACCCTGTGATTAAGATATACCGCATGACTCTGAAACAATCTAACCTATTCAAGGTAAAATAGACTTTAGCATTATCAAACTTCTGTTCCCAGCTTCAATGGCAAAGCACGTAATGATAGCTCCCATTACAGGTTTTGCTGTTTTCATTTAGGCTATAAAGCCCTTTCTGTTAATACACAAGAAACAAAGATTGTTTACAAGTATTGTGCCAGTTGTAGCAGATTCCTATGTGGCACACAGCGGATGGTTAGCTGTGTGACTATGTAACACATAGTTGGCTAATGCCATCAATGTTTAATAAATACTCTGGTTACGTATTATTTGTATTGGAGTAAAACCTAAATGACAATATTGTAGTGTGCTAAATGAAAGTTACCAGTCTAATAATTTCAAGAGTATTTTTCAGATTAACTAACCAATGCTTAACTCCCTTTAAACCTGGGAATAGCTCTCCTACAAATCCAGTAAGCTGTAGGTCTTGTACTTGACAGTACGACTTCTACAGCCAGTCTTAGCACATTTTGTAGTTCTTAAGGAACTTTCAAGAGGTTCTTGACATTCTTTCTGTCTTAAAGTAGAAAGGTGAGTGTGAGAGATACTGCATTGCTTTCCAGTCCACTCTGGATTTATTGGTTCTCGTAAACCTCACTTTGAGCAGTTGAACATATGGAACAAAGAACTAAAAGGAGCTGTGAAGTTCAACAGGAGATATGCTACGAGTAATGTTTCTTTCCTGACACAACGTGCAATTCCAAGCAATGTTTGTACAGTAGTTGTAGCCCACCTACATCCTCCATTGATATTTCTTGTAAATGGTGTCTTGTCCTGTTAAATGTAACTGAACTTAAGCAGCAGTTTCCTTCAGTTGATTATATTCAGGATCTGAACTACCTCTGAAAAAGGATCCTGTTAGGAGTTTTATTCTTTGTCATCAGGTGTTAAGTCAGAATTTGCTGCTTGGAAATGCATTTTAATGTAAAAAGTATCTCTACACTCTACAGCCTCAAAGAGACAGCTACACAAACTTAATATGTAGATTTTCAAAAGCATTTTAACGCTGTATATAGGAACTGAATAAAGTATGGAATGTCTTCAGGTTGTTGAAGTTTTTCTATTAATCACTAGCTCTTTATTCAAGAGATGGTAATATGGATTTCCTATTTTTGTTTTCTCCAATCCTTTTCCAGTCCTTGGATCAGTTGCAATTTCCCCCTGTTTTAGCAGGGGAAGAGTCATATAATAGATGTACAACTGGCATTAGTGACTTAAACACAAATTTTGCATTTGCTGCTGCTTTTGACCACAAGATGAATCAAGTATGTCTGAGGTCCAGGAATTCATGTATTTTTCTCCATTTAGAGGAGTCTATTGCTACTCTTCCACATACCTTCTTCAGCCTAACTGGTCAGAAGTGATCACTTTGACTTAGGAATCAATGCAGGCTCCTTGTATTAGTTTTGATATACAAAGAGAGAGGTGGGAATGGTGAGAACCTCCCTGGAGTGAAAACAAGCATGTCTTGCACCAGAGAGTAGTGTGAACAGTAAGCAGCATAAAAGAAGCTAACAAAAATACAGAAGAATAGTGGTCTCTAAAAGAGTAAGATTTAACCGAGCAAGAACAGCCAGGGCAGGAACATAAGTACTATAGTGGAAAAATACTTGGTCATATAATCATGACTTGAAATAGGTATGTGTAATGAAACTTAGAAAAAAAAAATCATTAATTGTTTGAGCCAATGATTTAATACAGAAAAACAGAAAAAGAATCCTTTCTAAGGAAAGTATTTTTTGGATAATTTGTCAGTACTACTTATTTGTACAGCCACAGGATCAGTTTTAGCTTATTACAGTTAAGAATTTTAAGCTTATATTAAATACTGCATACATACAGAATGTAATACAGTTTGCCATGCCTAAGAAAATAGTGACATAATGCTGACCTCCAGGGCTACCTCATGAATTGAGGGTATACATGGCAGTAGAAAAGCCTAAAACTTTTTTAATATTTAAAAGTTCTGTTTTGGTTTCTGTGTGTTATCCTATTCAGGATTAGTGTCTTTGTCTTCTTTCTTTACCATTTGTGGTGGTACTTCATATGAAATCATGTCTCTCCCTTGTGGCCCAATGAAGTTGAAAAATATGTCAGCAATGATTGCCCCTCCACAACATTAAAGAAACAGAATTTTCAAGCACTTTCAAGTATACTCTGTACTCTAACACTGACTTACAGTCATTGAAAAGGGCACATCAGGTGGGCCTACTGTTTCAGTACTTGTCAGGGAGTAGTACAGCCATAAGGATTTTCACAATAAGAATAAAATACACTAGGATTTCAGAATTAAGCTGTTACGAAAGATCAGAGCACTATAAAATTTATCCCCACTCAACAGCCCTGGAGATCGATCTAATGCACATACAGAAAATTACTTTTACTTAGGGATTTTAATAAACCACCTATTTTGTGGATTAATTTTTAGAGGAGTAACTATACATAAACAGTATGTTTCAAGATATGTGCAATAGATCTGTTTAACAGATTTATTCTTGTTTGCAAACACACACAAAGATTTTTCTGTCTTCTATTCAAGCAGAAGAGTTACAATGGTGCTTTTGCTACTAACTATGGTATGCGTCTGGGGGTTATGTACCATTCCAATTCACATGCCTCCTTTAAGTCAAGAATGTTCTTCAGTGCTGCCACTGAAAGATCTGCTCCGGACATGATTTCTCAGTTGCTCTATGAGCTCAGGATTCTGCTGCTGTATCTGTTGTGCAAACTGCTGCCCCCTGTATTGAATAGTTTTAAAGTATATCAAGTAGTGGGGAAAAAAAAAAAAGACAAGCAGCATTTTAAAGAAAACAGGATATACAAATATAATGGAAAGATGTATTATATGGAAATTAAGACTAAAGGTAACTTGCTTTATAGTCTTAAGATATTCATGGTATTACAAATTCGTCTAGTTAAACTCTAAGCAGAACTATCATTAGACCTTAATTTTTATTCTTTAAAACTATTATTTCTACTTGATAATATGGAGAAAAAGTATTACCTTACTTGGTAAAACTAAAATTTAGTAATTCAGCGATTTGATTTTTTTTTTTTGAGGATGTGTTCTATTGTTTAACGTAACTACTCTCATAGTTAAATACAACCTTGTATTAGTTTTTCCAGAAACACAGTGTGTGGCTGACAGTTTGTACTTGTGAGCAATCTGTCATTAGTAGAAGCAAGCATTCAATTACACCTTTATGTCTTGTATGACTGAGGTAATGACAGATCCATCTCCATAATGGTTGTAGCTTAATAATTAAATTGATAAATGAGATTAATTCCATTTGAAAGAGAAGGATAACACTCGTTTACTAGAAAAATCAGGTAAGTAAAACATACTACTTGAGTAATAGCCTGGCATGGCTTCTTTGCAACTTCTACATTTTGCAAAAGTAGCAAAGTGTCAAGACTTCTTTAAATCATGGTGCAGGTTGAAGGAACGCCACCATTTTCATAGATGTAGGTGTAGCACATGTTTTTTTTAAAAACAGGTTTTGATTTTGCTTGGGTACATTCCTATCTGTGATGTGAATTATAAATTACTTTTGTCCTGAAGTGGCAAGACTTAAAAACAGATTGAAACAGGCTGAAATGATGAAATAGAGTAAAATTGTATGCCCTCCAGGAGTCTTAACCCTATAAGGAAATGGCCTGTTTCTGTGCAGACTCTTCCAGCTGCATTGTCATTGTAATACTATAAAAGACTTGGGTTCTGGTTTTCGTAAAAGCTACTCCTCATTATATTGAGTTCCCTGAAGCTCTCCTAGTCTAAATGGAATGATGCCAGAGTAGAACTTGTTGCAGCTTGTGCTAAGGAAACCTGCAGCTTTTCACTGGGATATCAGGTAGTAAATTTATCAACACAGTTTGAAAGCACAGCAGTATATGAAAAACAGAACGTGAAACTGAGCACGCAGTTCAGTCATTCCAATTGATGGAACTGTACAAAGCAAACAAACAAGATAGTGGAAATTAAATCTTCCAGTTCTCATTTTAATAGTACTAAAGCATACAATGGGGCAGGCCACAGTAAAATTGGCTTGATAACTATCCCTTTTAAATAGCTGTTGCACAAGGATACTTCTACAAATACAACAGTTAAAGTTATTCAATTCCTACTTACGCGTGGATCAGGCTGGACAAATCTGACAGGCCACCAACACCCGCGGCAGGGCCACCAATGGCATTTGACATCATCCCTGACATCCTGGAACAGTTAGCACAGTGTTGGCATTGGGGTAAGCAAGGACCCTTACAGTAAGCAGTAGACCATAGGTCTTTTTAATTGCTTGAAGGAATAAACTGCAGTAGTTTTATTTGCAGTAATCAAAAGTAAATTTTCAGAAATACAGGACTATCCTCCATCTCTCTTATTAAATCCCTAAAGACCATTTGTTACAATAGTTCTCCATTTAAATACTTACAGTTGTTGAACTTGAGGATTCTGCATTAAGCTTGCTGCCTAGAATGTAAAATACATAGCTGAAATTGTAACACAGTTACTACTTGAGTATCAGTGAGGAAAATGTGGGAAAAACACAACAAACAAAACCTCCTACATGCTGTATTGTATGTTGTATTACAAAATTAATTTATGTGCATAGAAATGTATGGTCACCAGTGAAAAGAAATCATTAGAGGAACACATTTTAAGGATATGAAGCTGAAACAATTCATTACACATTGATAAAATACAGTGATTACAGATTCAGACATGAAAAATATGACAAGATAATCAACATAACCTAGTACTAGGAAAAACTTAAAAAACAGAACAACAAAACAAACAAAAAGTCTTACAAGGACAGAAGTTTTCTATTGTTTTTTTTTGAGAAATGTCTGCATTTTGTTGATTCGCAGCCTGGATAAATGAGGTTTGCCACTATCACTGCTACTGGGTATAAACTATTAATTGCCATAAAATACTGCAGAGTAAACAAGTGTGAACTAACTTTGTATTGTGCTAATATACATCTGTGGTAATTGCTTATCTTCTTACTTTGTAGTAGGCATGAGGTTATTTAAATCTCCTGTTCACAGGATATCTCAAAAAATATATTGTGTTTATAAAAAAAAAGTTAGTAATACAGTTCCTACAGAATTCAGTGTCTGTATGAATGAAAATCCAATAGGCACAATGCAGTATCTACTGTTCACTGATATAGTATGGGTACTACAAAACCGAGGTATATATGATACTCATTTCATTGGTCAATATCCCTCCATATGTCTATTTCAAAAGTAAACAGGTGGTTTCTCTAGTCTACAATTTGAGATAAAATACCAAATTCAGGTTAGTTCTACGGGTATTACAGATTTTTTTTTTTTCCTTTCTTCCATCAGTTTGATGGAAGAAAGTCTGATTCAGTTTAAGGGCCCAAAATGGAGGCTAGAAGCCACCTTCTCAAGATCAGACGGGAACTTGTTTTTTTTTCCTTGAAAACGAAGCAAAAAACTACACCACAGGAAAATAACTGTTCCTCGCTGAATGCCCTGTGTCCTCTCCACTTGACCAGGCATCTTCTGGAAATAACGCAAAAAAATCCTTTGACCATAGTTACCTCCATAGTGAAGAGCAGATACTTGACATTAAACAGAAGTAGTCACGTGGCCAGTGAAGCAGTACACACAGTTCCAGTGCCATTCAATTGCTAGTGCCACTGGAGAAGGAACTCACTTCCTTGCCTACCATCTTTTATTTGGACCACACTATCAGACCAGATGTATTGATATACCTCTCTTGTATGTAGTGCATTTCCACAAAGATGCACTTGCTGAGATGTCCTAATGAATCTACCAGAGGCTGTAAAGTTTAAACTGAGTCCTCAAAGGAATTCAGTATTTTTTGCCTTTTTTTTCCCCACCAAATTCAATCCTTCAAAATTAATCAATACCATTTAGCTAAGAAAACCACATATGGAGAAAAACTGAGGGACAAAACTACAATTTGCCACTCTACTGGAAGTAAAGGAATGCACTATATGTTATTTATATTAATTATTTGCACATCTTATGAAGGCTTGCAAGCTTAATGATGTTGGGGATAATTTGAAAGAATAAGAACAGATAGGTCTCTTAGGTAGTTCTGTGTGAGTGGAGTTACTTTAGTCTCGAGTAGATTACATCTGAACTAACTGCTATTCATTTAAGGGGTTATTCTTTGTATTTGCTGTTGAGTGCTATGTGAAAAATAAAAGAAAAATTCACCAGGCTGTTGACAAGTGTTTTACTATAACACTATCTACAAAAACAGCATAGCTGATGTACACGTTATTGTTGCTAAGTATGATAGAATCAAGTGTAAATAAGCCAGGCATTATAGGAGATTTATGCTTCTCTTGTTCAAGGGTGTAAAATGACCGAGAAGAGTTTTAAATTTGGTATAATGAAACTCCTGCCATTATAATAAACATTTAAATTGCTTGTGTTATTAAAACAAGAGTTTTAAAACTCTATAACTCAGTTTTAAAAACACTATAATGTGAAGCTTGACATTTACTCACCATACTAATGAAGGCAGGATTGTTTATCAAGCTTGCCATGTCAAAACTCAGTCCAGTTCCAGTCTATAAACAAAATGCAAATGAAGGTAAGTCTACCAATAAAATCCCAGTTAAAACTATTGCAAATAAATAGATACAGAGCTAACTTACAGGACTGGACATGTCTCTTAGTTTCTGCTCTGCTATTTTCAAGTTTGACTTATAAGAGTCATTCTCTGGATCAAGATCCAGTGCTTTTTGGTAACTGGTAACCGCTTCTTCGTATTTATTCACTGAGGTCAGAGCCAACCTAATGTGAAATAAAGAAATCTTTGGTAGAATATAAATGACCATCAAAAGATAAAGATACATTTTCTGCTCTAAGTAAAACAGTATCTTACAATGGACTTTTAGCTTAAGCATTAAGTTAAAGCAAGTTTTGCTTTACTTCTGCTTAGTGTAAGCACTTGTTGTTGCAGGAGAGTCCTGTTCCAAATATATGCAAGTTTCACTAAAAACTCTTTGGCATCATCAAGTGATTTAGTCTGTATTTGAGAGCACAAGCTGAACCCAACATCCATGACTTTTTGCATAAGCTCAGGAATTCCTCTAAGTGTCTTCTCCAGTTCTTTTGACTGAAGAGATTATTCAAAAGGGCACATGGGTAAGTAGAGCAAAGATATATATGAGTTCTGCAGCTTCAGGAAACCAAATACTGGAACTGTAAGTTTCAGCATAATAGATTTTGTCTTAGGATCAGTGCAACGTTCTCCTTTTGGATCTTCAACACCTTGACAAATGGCTTACACAGGATAACATTAACATCTCCAGGATGATGTAAGAAAACCTTTTATCAGGGAATTCTGCTTCATGTTTAAAAAAGATTCTTCTCCAATAGCTTAGGAGAGCACAGAACAGATCTACTACATTTGAAAACAGTATTTGTTTTCAAATTTGATTAGCTATGACATTTAAAACCTAATCTTTCTGTGAGCTACTCCAGAAGTCTATCTGGTTGCAATTTCAATGCCAGTTTCAGTATTTTCAATTCATAGTGATCACAAAAATAAACTGATCTTTCCCGTATTTTGTGAAAGATCTGTGTGATCAATATTTAGCTATTTAGTACTCCAGTCCTTCATTGGTATGTGCTGAGCTACACAGCCTGGGTTGATAAGCCTGTACTAGTGCTCACCAGCAGACATTAGACTTCTATTTCAGGCAAGAGAGCTCAACATGTTAGACACATCACTGACAGTCATTGCTCTCAGTGAAGATGAACTCAATAACAGTCTGAAAACCAGGAGTTTCCAGTAATGCTTCTGGAGGAACTCACACAGTATTAATGTTTTCTTTCTTAACATTGTGTTACTCTCATAAAAAACATTTTCATTTCTGGCCTATTAAATTGCCAAAGTAGTTTCTGACCAGAAATGCAGTCTGGTATTTCTGTGAGGCAGTCATGGTTCTCTTTTTACAAAGAAAGTATGTAAAATTCTGCTTGGAATTCAGTACAAGTCAGAGCAGCAGGCGACGCTTTCCTTGCTCAAAATTTCTACACAGACGTGCTTTCTCAGGGTCATCCTGCAAGCATCACTTCAACTCTACATGACTCCTATCTCTGCATCTTTCTGTAACATAGGACGTTTCTGTCAAATTCTGAAAAAAACTGATATGCCTACATGATGCCATCAGAAAACATTCTCGTAAGAATGTTTTGTAAAAAGGTGTTTTGTAAAAAGGTCTTTTCTGTGCTTGGTTTTTCACTTTTTACTAAACAAGCACTGTTTCCTCAGTCAGCCCATGCCATATGTAGTATATCCATCTGCTGAGTTAAGCAATGGCTTGTAGCAAAAAATGTATCCTCTATCAAAACAACCAGACAATCCAGAAAACAGAAACTTGATTGCCGAAGAATAATCCCACTTATGTTGTTTATCTAAAAGCACACTGGACTTACACCCAAACCTCTAGAATAAGCTCCAATTTCCAATTACATCAGCCTATGGCTTCCCTCTGTCTTGCTGAAATGAGAGGACCTCAAGCTGTCTGATAAGAAGAAACAATCTGAAGAGAATTGGACAAAACCAATTCAACAATCCCTGAAATTTCAAAGTGAATTAATACTCTCACAAGCAGTCTGGCTACATTTGTATTACTAAAATAAACTGTATTGTAGAAGGGTGGGGCTTTTTTAATCTTAAATAAATGCCCCTTGTTTTGTTTGTTATCAGACAATTTTGTGGCATGGTCCAGTATTTAACACACACCAACACACTTTAGCAATAGGCAGTTTGCAATTTGCCACTTTGTACTGCAAAATAGATTTTAATAACACAGATGTGGGCCATTTTGTGCCAGTTGACCCAACAAACAATTATATGCATTTTTTAATCTACTATCATAGATATAACTTCAAAAGGCTCATGCAGCATTCAGCCTACACCCACAACAGGTTTGATTACTGAATATGTAAAGCTACAAGAATTGCCCTTAACTCAAGCAGATATCCCATTCAGAACATCTGTGATATTTTTTTTTGGCAGTACTGACCCACTGTCTAAAGAGGCCATACTGTTAATCTCTCAGACATGACTAAGAAAACTATCAAAAGGACATAGCTTCGTCTGGCTAAAAATCTGCTTCCAAAGACCTGCTGAACAGAAAAATTAAGCCTCTACTCCTGATAGTATGATGCCCCACTACTTTTAGGGTTCCATTCACTAACATCATCCTGTTAGAAATCATTAACAGGTTCCCAATCATTAACAGATTCCCTGTTCCAACGGCAGAATTTTGATTACTCAGGACTAGGTAGGAGATAGAAAGAAAGACCTCATGACTTTCTAAACTAAATTTTCAAAACTGATAAACTGAAAGAAAAAAACCTACAAACTGAAGAAATCTGAAAGTGACAGTGTCAACCAAACGTATCAAACTGAAAGCTGACAGCCTGCTAGGGCCATTTTCAGAGAATTACTACACTTTCAGAACGAGAATATCTGCTAAATAAAACAACCTACCTCCACTTATTTCAGAAAATCTACAGTGATTTACACTTGAGTTTACAGTGTTTACTCATATTTGTATTAGCTTACCCCATTCTCCCGTATGCTTTGCTGTACTTTGGATCTATCGCTATGGCTCTCTCACAATCCTTTATTGCTTCATTGTAGTTGTTGAGCTTACTTTGAGCAGCAGCCCTAAAAGGAAGATGGGAGGGAAGGGAAAGCTTTGTAAAAAAAAAACAAAAACCCCAAACAATTAAAAAATCCCAAACAAAAAACAGCACACGATAAAAGAAAAAAAAACCATAATTGGAATTACTAAACTACAATTGCATCTCTGTATCAGAGAAATAATGTTGAGAACATTCACATAGTAAGACTAAAAACTTGCCGAAATTAAAAAGGACATTGGAACAGATTAATGATCAAAACCTCCCCAGTTTGAAAGGTCTCAAATCGCTCTTTGTTCTTCCTTGATTAAAAAAAAAATTATTGTAAAAATCAAAACAAAACAAAACAACTTTCATTGCATACAGCATTATTTTCTTTTTTAGGAATGCTAGGTGCATTCCAGCAATTCATACAATAACTACTACATTCAATCCCTTCTCCTGCAATAATCTCCAAATTGCACGGGTTTTCAGCCTGATTAGATCTCTTCTGAGTGGGACTACTTAACGTATTTAAAACATTCAGGTTGCCTAACAGTTGTCCAGTGCCACAGATGCCAGTGATGTTGTACGGAGAAAAGCTGGGGACAATACATAGTCCCTCATGTGTTTGGACATAAATTTTTTTTCCATGGTTACAGATATTTTATATGGCCAGAGGAGAGTGATGAGACTGGCAAAAGGAGTGGATGGGAAGTCTTACGAGGAGAGGCAGAGGGAGCTGGGGTTGCTTAGCATGGAGAAAAGGAGACTCAGGGGGACCTTACACACTCTACAACTACCTGAAGGGAAGTTGTATTAAGGTGGGGTCGGGCTTTTCTCCCAGGTAACTTGTGATGAGAGGACATGTACTGAGGCGGTGCCAGGGGAGGTTTAGGTTGAATGTTAGGAAGCACTTCTTCACAGAAAGGGTAATTACAGACTGAAATGGGCTGCCCAGGGAGGTGGTGGAGTCCCCGTCCCTGGAGGTGTTTAAGGAAAGACTGGATGTGGCACTTAGTGATATGGCCTAGTTGATGTAGTGGTGTTAGGTCATAGGCTGGACTTAATCTCAAAGGTCTATTCCAGTCCCAATAATTCTGTGTGATTCTGTGTGAAAACTTCAAGGGCATCTCAACTGGATGCGTTCCTGTGTGATCTGGTATAGGTGACCCTGATCTGGCATGGGGTGTTGGACTAGACGATCTTTTGAGGTCCCTTCCACCCCCCTGACATTCTGTGATTCTGTGAACTCTCTTTTTCTCATTTCCTTGAGTAAAATGCAGTATCATTGAAACAATCAATTTCCATTGCTCCCAAGTATTTATTCAAATACTGCATCATCCACCAAACTCCAAGCAGCTCCTGTCTTCTTATAAATAATTTCATAGAATACTATGCTTACTGACATCAAGATTCACTTTGGTCCTCACAAATGTGGCATGCGATGTAACACACAGAATGAAGCATTTCTGCTCTTGCCAATTACAGATTTGGTATTTAAGTGAATTCTACAGAGGAAAATTTCAGTGATTTTGGGAGGCTTTTGAACCTGATCTTGTATTTCTGTTTCATACATAGTCACTTATGGGATCAGATTTATCAAGGAAGAGAAATAATTTACACTGCCAACTTAAAGATGCAACATACCAGTAAACTCTGTATTTCATTTCTCTTTACGCTTGCTGCAAAACACTGAATTTTTCACTTGTATTTGTCACAAAGTAAACTGTAATAATGGAAGCACAGCTCCAAAAACAGAAAAAATCAAGTGGGCACAGTGCCACAAGACCAGAGTGACAGCACTTAATATGTCCTTCTGGTAAACCAATCACTGCAGAGTGTAGAGCAGAGCAACTCTTGAAGCAAGTTAGTTCCAGTAGGGCTCACAGACTATAAGGCCTTTGCTCTTACGCTGCTCTTCCAGGCAGTATACTGAAAGAGCATACTTCTGATGCTAGGTTAACGTGCCCTTCCTGACTTCACCTGCTCCCACATCACTTATGACTTCATTATGGTGAAGAATAGATTATACAATGAAACTACAAAGACACTCTTATTATTTTTGAAACTATAAAGACAGCCTTGTTACTTTTCAACAGGTCATGCATACAAATGTTGAGTATACAAAGCTCAAAATCTCCCAAATGCTATCCCCACATTTGTACTATTTTTTCCTAAAAAATCAACCCTAGGAGACATATGAGATGGCAGCTGGGCTGCTAGAACACAAAAAGAAAAAAACATACCCCAACCAACCAAAACCAAACCAACCAACCAAAAAAATGCAAACAAACAAACGACCCAACAGAAAAAGAAGAAAAGTTCTACTCTCAACAGACTGGGAATCGCAGCCTATGTTATGATTTAATATAGACAACCTAATGTGCAAAAACCTGGTCTCAATTACTGAAAGTAATTTTAAAGCCTATTTTACACTTGACCAATACAGATATGCAGAAGGAGCTCACTTTCACTTTAGATCTTTTAGAAAAGTTAACATGATACATTTCTGAATGGTAGGGGTTTTTAGCCTCATGTTGTTTAAACCTACATCACAATTTATCTTTAAAATAATGTTAATAAAGTTTGGGAATTAAAGGTTTGTATTATTTTTGTTTTACCTGTTGCAGTAATAGACTGCATTGTTGGGATCCAGTTCTATAGCCCTAGTATAACAATCCACTGCAGCACCATAGTTTTCTTCTTTCATATGATTGTTACCTGAAAAGAAATTAAAAAAGCTCTTAAGTAGTTAAAACATACAGTGCCATGTACGAAAGAAACAGACTAGCCACATTAAAGCATCTGTGTAAGATGTTTATGACTACACCTTTGAGAAGATGACCTTCGAGGGTCCCTTCGAACCCCATGCAATCTGTGAAGATGTGAGGTAAGTTCTTTGAAATTGAATTGCCATGGAATAATTCCTACTATGTCTGTAAAATAAATGATGTCCATTGTAATCCACCACATAAACCTCCCCCTTCTCATGTTGCTATTTTATGCTTTCCAGCTAGTTTCTACAGTTAAAAAAATCACTTTGTTGAGAAGCAGCATTGTAATTATAGTTCCACCCTAGTACAGATACATCAGTCTTAACTCTCTTTGTAAGTCTCATAATTCAATACATTGTATGTTAATGACTTTTGCATCTAATTTTCTTAAGCATCCCAGTAACTTTCTTGTAACTATCCTTATAACATGGAAAATCAAAGAAAATAAAAACTAAGCACATAAGCCCCACTTCTGTGATGCCACATAATTAATGAATTAAGTTAATGAGATGTATAGCATAGGCAATCTAAAATAATCCAGAGGTAACATCTGTCACCAAAAAATCCAGAGGTAACATTTGTCACCAAAAAATCTCAAAAAGTAATGAAGTAAGTTTCATAAATATTTTCAAGTCAAGTGAAAAAAAAAAAAAAAGACAAATGTAACTTTCCTATGGAAATAAAATTCTAGAGTAAGGTCTTTCAAAACAAAAGATACCACATACATTCTTTCCTCACCAACATAGGGCAGTCCTGGCACTTTCTTTCCTGGCAACAGAGGAGGAAAAGTGCTAGTTCAGAAAGCCTAAGCCTAAGGCTGTTCCTCGTCCTGCAACTACCAATCTTTGGCCTGCTAGATCCCACAGAAGCCTTGACCTCCCAGAAACGTCATGAAGTTTTCATGAAAATTAGACTTCCACTGACTTCCTATAGCGGAATATTACAATCCTTTCCTAAAATAATCAGGAGATGGGATAAATCAACAGGTTACTACAGATGTAAGTAACTGCACAAGCAAAGGCTGGAAAATTTCAGTCAGTGCAACATTTTGTCTCCAATATAAAGCAAAAATCTGTGTACCAAGCACGCTTAGGTTCCCATGCTAACTGCAATACTTGCATTATCTGTGAACACAGAGAGCTTAACAGTCAAACAGATTTAAGTATCTGACTATCATCAAGGTAGTACAAAATCACCTTTTCCCAATAATGATATACTGGGCTGTATAGTCAGCAATCCCTGACAGTGAGAAGGCAAACTGAGACTGCAATTGCATGCATGCCCTCAACATACACACAGAATGTACCCATATCTGTCCCATTTCTACCGGCTCACCAAGCCTTAAGTCTTTCCTTTGATCTAAGGTCTGTACACTAAGTCCTGTTGTCAGATAAAATACTTGTAACTTACTTGGACTTCATGACATTGCAGCGGGTAACATTTCTTTAAAACAAAACTGCCATCAATGACTATCAAAGCTAGAATAACTGATACTGCTCTGAACTACAGATGACCTGTGGTACAGGGAGCTCATGTCAGCAGGTACCTTTCTTGCTCTCTACGCAGCTCAAAACTGAATAAAGGAAAACACAAAATGACAGCTAGACCTACTATTTCTGCTGAGATTAAGCAATCCAGGACAAAAGGAAAAGCAACTGTAATATTTATCTTATTGCCAGACAAAAATTCTTGAGACAAAAAGCTCCCACAAATAGCTGCACTTTCAAACGTGTCCTCTATAATCTATGTACCTGTTAGAATCTAAACTGTGGTAAAGCCCAGATCCTTTTAGGATCCAGCTGTTCTTACACTATACAAACCTGCACACAATTTGTGCTCTTTACATAGTTTACATTAAGCCAAAGTGTCAAGTGACATACAACGGAAGACGCACAAATTCAGCTATTTACTAGTCTGAGGTGTTTACTACTTCCTGGTCTCAAAATGACCAAGCAAGACGACTCATCCAGCTGATTCCACTTTGCCATTCCTTAGCTGATTTTTACAGGTACTAGGAATGGTTTGAGAGTAGAAGTGCCATACAGATCAGCAAAATCCATTGCTATGGATACACAGATAGAAATGAGGAAATGAAAGTGTTAAGAATTACAGTATTATAGAAGATATGGGTCAAACGGACTTCCCCAAGTTATCTAATTTATCTCTCTTAACTCGAGGCAGAAAATATGCATGATAGTGTTAATGGACGATACACATATGAAAATGAGGACTAATATGACAAAGCAGCATTAGAAAACATGTCAGAAAATTTTAATTTTGTTAAAGGAAATGAATCAGGGGCATTTCAAGCAGTCCCAAACTGCTTACTAATGCTCCTGCTAGCTGACACTTTGGTCTAGGACTAGGCGCTTTCATTTCAGTAGTGACATGGAATTGTTGTAATAACACCACAAAAAAGACTAACACACAACACACGTTCATTTAATTTACTCAGTTTATTTCACAACCCCCTTTGCAGTGACAGATGACACGAAAGAATCACAGACTTAAAATAGGCATTGCCTATTCTACTTTTCATGAGCTGGCTGTAACAGACAGGAAACTGACAGGCCAGCACGCACAGCAGATACCTTACAACTTAAAAAACTAATTTTCACTTGTGATGTTGTGGTGGGTTGGACATTACCCCCAAAATAAATGTTTGAGCTCTCATTCTTTGAATTAATGACCTAATAAGAAACCTTAACAATTAGGAAAACCTAATTTCAGAGCCTGAATGGACTGCATTTATGACTACAGATGAATAGATGACATGGAATTAATTCTCAACACCAGTAGAGGTTTCTCAACATCATAAGCATGAAATTTAAGAGGATTGACTATATCTTGCAATTAGAAACTTATTTTTTTCTACAAAACTCAAATACCTGTAAATCCAACAGATAATTAAAAATATAAAGTATCAATACACCTGATTCATATCAGTTATGAGTGCTACATGCCTTTTTTCCCCCCCATCTTTTCAAGGGGAAAAAAATGGATTTATTCTTCAGTAGCACTAGTGAAGACTTCTACAGTGCAGCTGCTTTTCCACAACTAACACCACGAACATCTATCAAAGGAAAAATAAAACTACTGACTTTTCTGCAATTTTAATGGAATATAAATAATTTCACATATGTGAAATACTAATCCTACTACGTTTGTAAGGCTTTTTCTGTTAGCTTCAAGTGGATCAGCTTTTTAACTGTTTTAATATTTAACTAGCATATAATCCTTGACATCATATAACCTTTTCAATATGAAGTATTATATTGTATAGCAATTCCATGGACAAATGGAGAAATCTATAATATGTTGAACCATAACTGTCCATTCTTTAAAGCTTCTGCTAATCAGGAATGCTGCCCAGGACTTCACATGTTATGCCTTAGTAAGTTTTAAGGTACTTCCTGAGCAAGGGAGAGAACAGACTACATTTTCTCAAATTCTAGAGTGTGCAAGCCACTTAGTCCTTTTACAGCAAAACAATCAGCAAACAATACAAGCTTCAAGCTTTTGTGTGCAACACCATCCATGATAACTCAAAAGTTATAACGAAATAACAAAAGTGTAAGATATTTATTCCTGTGTTTATTACAAACCTTCATCCTTCAGCTGGTCTGCCTTTTCAGCATCCTCTGGTAAAGAATCAGAGAGAGGCAGCATGTTGTTCTGTATGTAAACAAACACAACAGTTTTTTCATTAAAATATAAACCCTGATTTTATTAAACACTTACATCCTGGGCAGCATAGTATTAACAACCAACCAGATTTTCTGTTGTGCACAGGAAGTAGGAAAGAACTAAATGTCACTAAAGCATCCCTAGAAGGGAAAGAAAGCTTGCTTTCTACTACTGAAAATCCCTTGTCGCTCACCACACATTTTAAGCTGATCAAGAGGAAGAGAGCTGTTAAGTCTTTACTACAGTCTTGGTTTTCTTACTTCTGACTCTCCTATTTGCCATACTGGTGGTTCCTATGCTTCCTGTAGTGGGGATCTCAGATAACAGTTATTATTAATACACATTTTTGAAGTTTCATTTTAAGATTAGTGTTCATGAAGAGGTTTTTAAAACTGAAGAATGAAATTATTTCCAGAAGGGAGTGAGAAATATCAGCAAACTACAAATAACCTCAAGCATTTAAAAGACATTTATCTCTGGGAATTGCAAAATGCTTAACTGAAGGATAAAATTCTTCAGGTGAAAATGAGACATCCACTGTTTAGTAATTTTCTATGAGGAATTGTCCTTGTCGAGCTGAAATTAATTTCTCCCACTGCCCCAAAAGATTGTAATTCTGCTAGGTTTAATTAAATGCCACTTTTTTCTTGTTTTCATTAAGTTGCCACATTGTTTTGACCTATACAGCACTTTTAAGGTTGCATGTACAATATGACATCTTAGCAGACATTGACAGAGCAACTCTACAATCTCAGTGAAATTATTACCTTGTGAAAAGAATTTGTGAACATTTCTATCAAATGCTGGGGAGGTGCAAGATGAGTATCATCCAGGTTAATCTTAAACACAGTCTCCAAACACTGAATTGCAACTTAAAAGAAACAAAACAAAACAACAAATTCACCAGTTTATCAATGACAGTGTAACTTCATTAATCTACTTATAAAGCTGTGATTCACTTTTTGATTCAGCTAGTAAAAGCAGCTCTGTGTAATATAGTATAAAACAAAGAGAGGCTACCTGATTCCCAAAGAATTAACCTGCTGAAAAATAATATAAGCTATATGGAATCTATACACAGTTTGGGTATTATTCTTAAGCAAATTAAAAATACATAAATTCAATTAATTCAATCATGCATGGTCCTTAAAAAAAAAAACCCACCAATAACAACACAACAAAACAGTCTGCAAAAAAACAAAACAAAAATCACATAAACATATTAGGATTTAGCCAAAGCACAACTCATAATACAACTATGCACGTCACTCACTTCAACTCGAACCACAACTGTCATGTATTTGTGTGGCATAATAGTTGGAAGAAAATGGCTCATCTTTACTGAGAAGAATAAATGCAGGTTACTTTTTGTAAAGTAAGCACTGGTTACACTGAATTCTGAATTATGTACCAATAGTACTTACTGCCACACCTATGACAAAAAACAGTGGAATTACATACTCATTTTTCCTTATATGACTTACTAAGAAGCCACTTGACACTTTGCAATTTTTGCTCTCAAAGTAATTTTCACTTAAGGCACTCCCTTTCCTGAATACCTGATCTCATTTGCAGTTTTGCATACATTTAAAGTACAACCCTTTCTTTCACAAGGCATTAAGTCTATGACACTAACTTTGGAACAGGTTGCCCAGGGAGGTAATGGAATCACCATCCCTAGAGGTATTTAAAAGATGCATGGATGTAGCGCTTGGAGACATGGTTTAGTGGTAGTGGTTTTGCAGTAGTTGTGGGATTGCGAGTTCTAGGTGAATGTTTGGACTTGATGATTACAAAGGTCTCTTCCAATCCTGACAATTCTATGAGTCTATAATTCTGAATCTCTGTCATACAGGAGATTTTTGCAAAGTGCAGCAGTGTAAATCATGCTTAAACAACGTGATTACAAAACAATGAGTATTATTACTAATTAGAATTTCCGTAAAATAATTAGCTCTTACAGTGAACTCCCTTTTCTCACTTGTCCTTCAACTGATGAAATGTATACTTCTCATAATCTATCACAGATACAACAAAAATAGGAGCCCTTATGAGATCCATACGTTAGAACAATAACCACTGGTTAACATGAAAGCCAACAACAGAATCATGTGTAAAAATAAACATACCAAAAGAGAAACATTTCTAAATCAGAAAATTTATTAAATTTTAATATGATCAGTTAACTACCTTGTTTTAACATGATGTAAAAATTTGTCACCAGTAAAGTCAAAGGAGTGAAGACTTTTTTGTCTGAGAATTATCTCACGAGACTAGACTGCTAGCATCTCACTATCCCATTAGGAAACTGAGGTACTGTCAAGTGCCACAAGCTTGGTGTCATCAGCGAACTGGAAAAGATCTGCTGCACTACAGAAGCTATTAATCTAAGATTTTTCTCATTTCTAATTTTAAAGACCAAAATTATCCATTCTATTACATCCATCATCACACACTTTTGAGGCCTAAGCAGTTGCTGAAGCTTGTAGTGACCACCTTGCAAACCAGAAGAGATACCTACTTCCTTTATGAACAGCTAGGGCTCACACAGAGACCTACCACCTGACAACAGGCATGCTTGGACTACGCTAGAGCCCAGCTCAGCATCCCCAGTGCCACATAGCTCCAGGATTTTTTGCTGTCCAAGGAAAAGCTACAAGCAACAAGGTATCCCAGCAGATATTTAGGATGTTGATCACTGAAAATTGATTGATTGAATATTGATTGAGCTGTTGAGATCACTCCACTACTTGATATCCCTCTTAATCTTAGACATAATCTTCCCCATCTCAAATATCACATGCATCCCTTGCCTTAAGCAGGGTATTCCACTAGTTTGAAAACACTGCCTGTGCTGGGTTGAGACTAATTGGAATATTTTAATGAGAGAAATTAGGTCACTGGTTGTAAACAGAAAATAATGATGAAGTCTATATAATTCATTCGTCTGCTGAAAGGTATAAAAAACAAAAAGTAAACAATTTGTCCCACTCTCTTCTGGGATGCAGCTTCCTTTTGCCTCTCCTTCGTTGTGCTCTAATATCTCTCCACTAACCTTGGTTGACAGATAACAAGGTAAGCTTTGCTGGTTGTTTGTCTGTCTGGGAGAAAGAGGGAGAAAGCGAGGGTAGCTGTGAGCCCCTTCTGGGCAGCTTCTTTATCTGGGATAGAATTTGGATTTCTGTATTACTTTTAATCTGTATCTAGTTGTAAATACTTGTAAATATATTGTGTATATATGCTTGTAAATTGGGCTTTGCTGTAAATATATGGTTTAATTCCAAGCCATCTGAGCTAGTCTGGTAAATTTCTATAGTGTGCGTGTGTGTGTGTGTAAAGTTCCTAACCCACTATACTGCCTTACAGAAATTCATTGAAGTACACTGGTCTTAGGATTAAGAAAAAAAATCACAGCCATGTGCATGCTGCAGAGAGTTTCTGCTTTAACCTCAAAGAAACAGGTGCTACAGACAAGAAGGAGAAAAAAACACAACAAAAACTGTAAGCAGGAAAGCGAAGTAACTGCCATTTAGACACGTCATCTAAAATACAACTTGGAAGAAGCTTCTAGTTCATACAACTGAGTTGAGCACTAACCACCAGAGATCTCCATCACTGCTCTACATTCTTGGTAGTAAGGCTGTGTATTTCTCTGGTCTACCTTCCAGTTAGTCTGCTTTCTCAAAATAAAGCATTTTTATTCACCATACAAAATTCCTAGAGAAAATTTACTCTATAATTCACACTGCCGTATAATATTCAAATGTGCAAAATGCAAGTTACCAATATAAATGGACTCTGAATACATGCTGCTGTGGTTGTTTTGCAGGGAATAGAATTAAATAATTTACCAAACACAAGGTATCAATGTAAAATATTAGTCGATATTTTTCATCCCTTTTGTCTCCACCTAACATTAAAAGACAGAGTCACATAATATTGGAAGTTGGAAGGGACTTCCAGAGATTATCAAGTCCAACCCCCCTGCCAAAAATGTATCAATGGGTGGGACTTGGACTGCTGCTGCTCCACATACACTCAAGATACTCTGAATAACTAAAATGAGTCAATCATTCAGAATGCCAGCCTCCTATCCTCTAGCACACAGCATATGGTACCACACTTTTGGCAGGGTACAGCTCTAAAATTAGGATTTCGTATCTGTATTAAATGGTAAATGTTACATCAGCATTTAAGCAAAATGGAGGTTTTATAAGGTTTTTTTTCAAAACCAGCATCTTAGAATTGAGTCCTTTATACAGGCATTGGCTGAGGGTGCTCTAAGACATGTCATCGGGTAGATTTTCAGTCATAACTCAATGTTTATTAGTATTATTATAAAAACAAAAGGAATACTCTTTATCTCTCATTATGTGATTTCCAAAAAACATTGTCTTCTTCAATCGGCTGAACATCGTCAGAACTTGACAGAGGCTGAATTCAGAGATGACTACCATTTTTCAAATGTACAAAATGCTCCAAGTTTGTAATGTAAACCTAAATCTTTTGGCTTTTATTCTTCTGGGAGTATCCTCTAAATAATATGATACGAGTGTTGCTTTCTTGCTTACATTAGTGAACAGCTACACTCTAATGCTAAGAGACACTGGAAGGAAGCACACTCCAGGTTTATCTTTCTAAGTTTAAGGCTCTGAGAAGCAGTACTTGCTTTGCAACTCAGGAAAATGTACTCTCCATGTCTCAGATTTCAGGTAATTCAGTGATTATCTGCCTAGATGTTGTTTATTGTACTGCTGGTCCTAGACTTTCCCCTCTTAGTTTTGAATTCCTCCTCTGGTTGGATGATACAACTAAAGATTGCCCGAAACACTGCAGAGTTTATTTTAAGTGAATGCTGTGAAAAGGTCATCACAGGATTGAGACTTAGTATTCTTCTCTTGCTTAATTCCACATTGTGACATGACCTGCCATGAAGTCTCCAGGAATGAGGCAAAAGGAGTAAGAGCAGAATGAAGTAGAAAGACAGATACTATGAAGTTATAAAGACTCAAGATGTGTCTGCCAAGAAAGGGAATACACATCCAAGTCCACTGTTCTGTAGCTATGTCTACAGATGGATGGACTTGAATGTTTAACAGAAACTATACCGTACTGAAAATATTTACTACTGTACAGTCTTCAGTATTACTATTCAAGTTTTAAAAAAAAGAGAACAAAGATAAGAAAGAAAAAAAGGAAAAAGAGGAAAAGATAATAAGGAAAAGGGAAAAAGGGGGGAAAAAAATAAAAAAAAATTTATTTTATTTTCCATATTCTTAGGATCTTTTAGCCTTCCCTCATGAGATACAGAAAATTCTTGCAAGTATGAAAGAGGTCCTTCTTCCCATATACCAGAACAAATACAGGTAATTTTTTTACTTCCTTCATTGCCAGTACAGCTATTATCAGATGTAAAATGCAGGGGAAAAAAACACCGAAAAACAACGTAAAGAGAAAAAGAATCATTAGGCAAAAATTTATGGGATACATACACAAATCATTACCATAATCTGCATTATATGGCTGCTGAATTAATGTGATTTATAGTATCTGTGGTCAAAGTACACATTTGTAAATTTGGATTTTTTTTTAATGATATGTTTCAAAATTAATAAACTCAGAAACATTAAGACAATGATTTTATTCATGAAAATATCTAGCAGTAGTTGCAGTTAAGTCACTACGATTACGATTACTTCCTATGATAATATATATTAAGCAATTTATCACCTTGGTAGGTTATTATGCATATACATATACACACACACACACACACACACACACACACACACACACATATACCTTACCTTCCAAACTTTCTTGTTCATCTGGAGTGAAAGTATCCATCTGACTCTGCTCTCTCAAGAAATGGATGACTGCATAAACCAAGCGTTTGACTGATGACATTTTGAAACTGATGAAATTCTCCTGTCTTAAAAACAACAGGATCATTTATTTCATAAAAATTAATACCCAGAGTACTCAAGCCTCCCGCTGACATCAGTAAGAGGTACACACAATACACAAAAACTTACCCTTCATAGAAAGGCCAATAAAGTGATGCCTTGACCTATGCGGTTAAATTCTATGGATTAAGAACTACAATCACCAGATTTCCTCAGATTTATTCCCGCAGGAGAGTTCACTAAGGTACAAATGATTTAGTAACTTTAAAAAAAAAATTCATAGTTTGGATTTTATTTCTAAGACATAGGCACATGGAAGCAGGAGCGCATGCTGAAGTCGACATCAATTAAAAAGACACATTGATAAATATAATGAAACAAAGAAACACACTTCAATAAAAGGTATTCTATTCTCTTAATTGTGCTGCTGAACATTTTACTTTGGACAAAAAACTGGAACACTGTGACCTCTGCACATTTCTGATTAGTACCAATACTGGCTCAGTCCGATTTGCATTCAGCATTCGCTGGGAGTTATATAACTTTGAGGAAAATTTCAGTACCAACTTTTCAAGTTATTTTTTCCCTTAAATCATTTCGATTTAAAACGGCACAACCTTACCCAGTCGCCAGGGGAAAGTGTTTAAAAGAGAATGTTAAATGAACGGCAAGATCCCCACATTATTTTCTCTTTACAACCCTTGAGCAATCCGATGTGCAGCCAAACCCACGCCCGAGGGAAGGAGGGCAAGGGGGCTGCTCGCCTAAGTGGCGACTGTCAGGGCTGCATAACAGCGGCGCCCGTCTCATTCGGGCACTCCGCGCGGAAGGGCCGAAGAAGCAGCCGCCGCGGTGTCGCGCTCCTCGGCGGCCAACACGCCCCACCGGCGAGGCACCACGGGGTCCTGCTGGCTGAGGCGCGCCTCCACGGCACGGGCACAGCCTGGGGCAGCGATTCCTGACCCCGCTACAGTCCCGGCAGCGTTATAGTCCTGCAGCAGGCCCGGGGCGCTCGCTCAGGCCTGCAGGACAAGTCTGCTGCGTACAAGCGGGTCGCCCAGCTGCCCGCGGGCGCCCCTCGGCATCGCAAGGAGTGTCCACGCTGCTCGGCCCCCCTGGCCAACCCTGGCCCACCGAACGCCCGGACGGGGCCAGATCCGTCCCACCACCCTGAAGCTCCGTGTACGGGGTTCTCCGGGGAGGCGGCGCGCATCCGCCCCGCCCCCCACAGAGCTGTTCTCGCCAGAGAGACGGGGCATCGCCCTTACCGTGCGAGTGCAACGAGCTCCGCGGCAAACGCCGTCCCCGTCAGCGCCGCCTCCGCCGCGGGGCGAGAGCGACCACGAGCGCGAGGGCGGGCCGGCGGGCGGGCGCGCGCCTCCTGTAGGAAGAAGAACGCCGAGAGGAGGCGCGTGAGTCAGCGCGCGCGTTCGCGATAGGCGGGCGCGCGCTGCTCGGTAGCGGCTGGAAGGGCATCAGGAAGCGGCTGCAGCGGTGGCCGTGTGGATCCAGCGGCGCGGGACTGAAGGTTGCGCCGGTTGCCGGCGAGAGGCCGGGCCTCGTAGCCGGAGCGAAGCCCTTCCTCTGACCCCGCCTCCCTTCACGCCGCCCTCCCCATGCTGGTCCTGTGCGCGGGCGCGGCTCTCAGGTAGGCGCGGAGGGGAAGGTGGTGTCGCGGGCCTTGGTGTGCGGCGCGCTTAACGGTGTGCCCTGTCAGGCAGTTCTCCGGTGTTGAGGGCCGCTTTCTTGCAAATCGTGGGAGTCCCGAGCCTTCCGCAACTCAACGAGAAAGACCATCGGAGCTCTCCATGTGAGAGCTAGACCAGGGCTGTAGCCAGGCGTTCTTGCATGGGGCGCCCTAGGGCCTGGTCGACGCCCTTCGGCCGGGCAAGGGAGGGAAGTTGCCGGGCGGCACTGAGGCTCTGGCAGACTTGCGGGGCGGGGCAAGCGTTGGGCTGCAGGTGTGCAGGGCGTGCTTCGAGGGGCCAGGGAGACAATAGAGCAGGAAACTTTACCGCTTGTGGGGTTTGTGTTGTCTTTCCTGCCGTCGGCTTTCCCCGAAATAACCTCCGTTAAGTGCAACTTACTGATGGGCAGGCTGGGTGAAGCCTGGTCTCCGCCATATAATTCTTGCACTATCAGACTTACTGAAGGAGAAATGAGCAGGAAAACAATAGAGTGCTAAGGGGCTCTGCGGCTTTTCAATAACCGCATGTTGTGAAGTGAGACAGGGCAGTGTGGTTTTAATAGCTTCGTAATAAGCCATGTCACTATTTCACATTACATGAGGGTTCAAGTGGGTACAAATATATTATCGAAGTGTTTTAAAATAAGGGATTATTTCTTTGTAATCAATACTGGATGTAAATGGACTCAAAACCGTTGTGGGAGGAGGCTTGTAGGAAGTTCTAGATGAATTGGACAAATTAACATAACTGGAGAAATTCAGGGAGCAGAAGAGTTTAGACAAAGGACCAGATTTAATAAGAAACGTGGAAATAGTAGAGGAGTCTCAGTATAAATGAGAATGGAGCCGAATTTAAGTGTAAAATGAAGAGCATAGTTACCCCTTGTGGACTTTTTGAGAAATTACAATTGTGCACTTACCGCATCAAGTGTACCGGTTTTGTCCTATTTCACATCCTTTTTCCGGGTCAGAATTAGGATTGAGGGGTTCTAGCAGTCAGCAAATAACATCCAGAATCTTATCTTTTTTATGAGGCTCTTGCTGTAGTAAATTATTCTGCAACAGTAAATTGGTCAAAGTGCACAACTATTTTCTTTTTCTAATACACATTTATGTTCTTTTTGTATTGTAATTTTCACTGTTCTTCCTATTTTGTATTCACTGCCATAGTTTGTCCTACAATTTTTTCCAACAAAAAGAAGGAAGGAAAAGAAGGATTAAAGTTTTTTACTTTAGAGCATATTAAAAGGTTTTTCTTTCTCTGAGGTTTGCATTTGGAAACTAAAGATACATCTTTCTCAAGTAATGGTAAAGGATACTGATTTGATTTTGGAGCATGGATTTAAATATTTTTTCCCACCATTTGCAAGTACAGCAGGGAATGACCACTTTAATGATGATTTTTTTTCCCCAGTCATCAGCTGAGCAAGCTGAAATAATTGTTACACAAAACAGAGTGATCTTCAATGCCTAGTTTAGGTGACCTCTAACTTTCAAAAGTTAATCAATTGGTCACAAGAATGTTGAATAGCAAAGATGCTCATCTTTCTCTTTTCCCAAGGGCATCTTAACATAACAGTGTCTAGCAAGTTTCAGGTACAATGCCTTATGCTGAGTAAAACAATGTTAAATATTTGATTATTTTGGTTAAAATAGGCAGCTTTTGAAAGGGAGGCTATTTCCAGTTAAACACTTTTCCTATTAGAATTTAAAAGATTAAAAGACTAATATTTAGTTCAATAAAACACAGGAAAAAAGGCAAGCTGAGATGTAGATAATGAAGTGCAGTACTTAAGGATATTTTTTAGAAATTAAAAAAAAAACTGAATAAAAGTAAATATACTGATTAAAATAATTTCTGTGTCCTAAATTAATTCTCTAGGGTACTTGAATTTTGGAGTCTTTCTTTGAAAATCTGCATTCAAGTTTCTAATAGGAAACTATAGGTGTATGGACTCTGGAAAAATTAGAATTCATATTTTTTTATTTATATCTAATTTCATATTTCTATCACTGGAAAGAAACTGAACACTGTCCTTTCTAGATGAGGAAATAAACCAGAAGGATGCTGAGGCTGAGGAAGATAGGCAAAAAAGGAACGACATTGGAAGGCCAAGAAACAGGAAGTCCTACAGTGACTGTTTTAATTTGTACTTGTCACCAGAGCGTGTGCATATGCGTTCCTTCAGCTATCAGGTCCAACGCCTCTGCAGTGACAAGGACCAGACAGGATGCTTAGGACGTTTTTTCCTTTCTCTGTGGTCCATGGATTGCACAGCCTCCACTGTGTGCTGTAGCAGAACCTTTATTTTCCCCTGTGGTCGCCTTTCTAACCACAGCAGGTTCCACAAGAACAGGAGTCTGCAGAATAATTTTTTTCCCTGGACTGGCTGAGACAAAGATGTTGGGCTTAGAAACATTTTGTGAAGTGAATTTTACCATGGAGCACTAGTTGGACCACAAGAAGCAATGCAATTAATGACTTTTGAGACATACCCTTTCACAGAATCACAGAAACATCCAGGTTGGAAAAGACCCTCAGGATCAGCAACTCCAACCTATAACCCTACTTTACAAGATTCACCTTCTAGCATTCTGTATATAAAGGAAATGCCTGTTTTGGAAAGATCTATTTTAAATGGTTTGAAGTAGTTCAAAAGTATGTCTTTTACGGAAGCCAGTGTCCAGTATCTATGAAAGCATGTAAGACACTATAAAAACATTCAATACCGCCTTTGCAGAACATCCTGGAAATTGAGGACATCTCTACACAAAGTTCTTTCATATTATCTAATATTAAACTTGTTCAGTTGTACCTTTTTACATTGAAATTTCTTCCTAAAACTATGCTTGATCAATTCCTGAGTGATAGAGATGACAATGGAAAATTTGAACCCTGTTCATTCTCTCTATCCTTTTCATGATTGTATAAATCTCTAAAGTACTTCCTCTGGTTTGGTTTTGTTTTGTTTGTTTGTTTTCTTTCAGTCTGAAGAATCCCAGTTTAGTTAGTTTTCTTTGAGTTGAATCCATTGCTCGCTACAGCTGTTTTTTGCTAGTTCATTATAACCTAGTAGAGCAGAAGTTTTGGAGGGTAGACTAAAGATGGTAAGAGAGTTTATAATTAATTGTTGGGAGGATCAGAACTGCACATAGTATGTATGTGCTTCATGTTATTACAGTATAGTATAGGGAATCTTTGTGTTTTGTTTTCTGTTCCACCTCTAAGTCCTATATTTTTCCATCTTTTCAGCTGCTTCTTGGCTGATCTTTTCATTGAACTGCTGTGTCTCCTAGGTTATTGGATCACATTTATTAAGGCTGAAGTTCACTTTCTTAGGAGTTTTAAACTCTATGTTGTGACATTGTTTAACATCTTTTGTAGCTGCCTTTAGTACACTGCATTATCATAATTAAATTTGGCACTTCATTAATCCTCATTTTTTGTATAAAAATGTGAAAAGAGTACAAAATGCAGCATGGAACCCTGCAGGGATCCACTGGTCACCTAGTTCAATTCAGAAAAATGAATGGCCATTTCTGTTTCTTTCCTAGCTTTTAACTGTTTATCCATAAGAGGAGCTCCGTGTCTTCTCACAGCATCATGATTTCTTAAGAATCTTCTGGTCAACAGTCACTGGAAATCAAATAGATTATAGTAACTGTTACCTCTGTTGTGACTTTCAAAGAATTCAAATAGAATTGTGAGTCAATATTTACCTCTGTAGAGGAGACTCTTTTCCAGTACATGTAAATACATATTTAGATTGGGAAAGATAAGGTAAGGCTAAGGGGGTAATCACACTTCTCTCTAAGTAAAATACAATTAAAGAGAGTGTGTATTCATCATGCAATCTGTAAGAGCTTTGACTTTTAATGGTGCCAGTTTTAATTTTTTCTGTAGACAGTTATGTGAGTGAAGTTCTTGGCCTTACTTAACCATACTGGAACCTGGTGTTTCTCAGGGCTCAGTATTGGGACCACTTCTGTTTAACATCTTTACTGGGGCAATTTCAAGCACCAATATAGGCTGGACAGTGACTGGCTTGAGAGCAGCCCTGGGAAAGGGACTTAGGGGTGCTGGTGGATGAGAAGCACAACATGAGACACCAGCGTGCTGTTGCAGCCCAGAAAGCCAAGCATGTCCTGGGCTGCGTCAAGACAATTGTGGCCAGCAGGTCGAGGCAGGTGATTCTTTCCCTCTGCTCCACACCAGTGAGACCCCATCTTGAGTGCTGCATACGGTTCTGGAGCCCCTTATTACAAGAAAGATATGGACGTACTGGAACGNACATGAACCAGCAGTGTGCCCAGGTGGCCAAGAAAGCCAATGGCATCCTGGCTTAGAAATACTGTGTCCAGCAGGCGTAGGGAGGCGATTGTGCCCCTGTACACCCTGGCACTGATGAGGCCACACCTTGAGTACTGTGTGCAGTTTTGGGCATCTTAATACAAGAGAGATATCGAGGTGCTGGAGCAAGTGCAGAGAAGGGCAATGAAGCCAGTGAAGAGCCTGTAGGAGTGACTGAGGGAACTGGGGTGTTTAATTTCAAGAAGAGGAGACTAAAGGGAGACCTCATTGCTCCCTACAACTACCTGAAATGACCTGTAGAGGTCTCTTCTAACTCTTAGAACAAGAGGGAAGAGCCTCAAACTGCAACGGGTTAGGTTTAGACTGGACATTAGGAAAGTTTATTCCACAGAAAGAGTGGTCAGACATTGGAGTAGGCTGTCAAGTGAGATGGTTGAGTCACCATCCCTGGAAATGTTTTAAGTTATCTAGGTGTGGTGCTTGGGATATGGCTTAGGAGTGAACTTTGTAGAGTAGGGTCAATGATTTGACTTGATAATCCCAGAGGTCTTCTCCAGCGTGGATGATTCTGTGATTCTGTGAGTCTTTCTTGTAGCCTGAAACCAATATGGGAGACATTCAACGTTGTTAAGTCACTGTTCTCTCAAAAGCCAGAGCAGAAAGCAGGCTCCATTTAATTTCCTGAATTGTGTTGAGCAGGCATACTGTAGCACACAATGCTCTTTGGGATTTTGCAATCATTGAAGTAATCACGGCATGCTATAGTACACTGTGTTCCCAAGAAGAACGGTGACTTGAAATGGTGCACGTAAGTGAGATTGAGTTGTCATCTGCCATAAAGGCGTAGAGGTTTGCAACTAACCAGTGATAGCAAAGAATATTTCTTGTTGCTTTGACTACATGACACTTAAGATCAGTGGGAAAATCAGAGTATTTCCACAGTACTGGCTGAACTGATTAACTGTGGGTGTAAACCAAAGAAACTTGTGTTTACAAACACTCAGTAGTTTCCTCTGTCCTGCAGCACCTTTTTCATTTGGAGTCAACATACTGTTTTTCCTGCGCTAGCTGATTGTATTCAAGTACTGAACTATTGCTNGAGGTTAGAGGAAATGGTTAGGTTGGGGTACATAGGTTTCATGTCAAGGAGTTAAGATAAGATGTTAAGGTAAACCAGACACACGGATGGAGAAGTGAGTGCCTTATCTTATATTTTGACTACTTATGCCTCTCAGCAGAACAAATAAGTGATATAGGCATCACTATTATTTTCTTCTCACAGCTAATGATTTATTTTCTCTCTTTAAAATATTCCCATTAGCCTCAAACCAGCACAACTATCCTGACAGCAATAGTGTGTGGTGCTTTTCACTAAGCAGCATGATATCCATGCAATAGGTGCTTATGCAGCAGTGCTTGAGAGAGCTGTAGGGCCTTAAACCTAGTGTTTTTTCCGCTGTGTTTCCACGGTTCACCTAATGCTCAAACTAAACAATAGGATAACCCTCTTACATTGAATTAAAAGTAGTACACTTACTGTCTGCATGGAAGTGTTGAAAAGTTTCTGATTTACCTTTCTACGATCCTCAAAGCACGTTTTGTTGTGATGAAGGTTTGCCATGACACAGAAAAGATTCAGTTCACAGAATGGTTTTGAAGCCTATTTAGTAGTTCTAGAAACATGGATACCTTAATTTTAGAGATAGATACTTTGCAGAAACAGTAGCCTAACACTTCTGTTTGCCCCACTCCAGACTGCTGTGTGGAAATCAGCTCTTATGAAAGTGGATCAGACCAGTTTCAGAATTTCCTTTTGTTTAAACATTGTTTGTTGGGTGGGAAAGAAGATAAAAGTAAGTTGTAGCATGTTATGCATATATGACTTTCTGCTTAAGATTTGGATTTTCTGTTAGCTGTCACAGAGTGACTTTTTCAATTACTTTGCTGTTGATGTTAATTTTATCAGAGAAATAAGTAAAGATTGTTGCCAGAGAGTAAGGTCACACAAACAACACTGTGGGTAACATACGCATCAGTAAAGAAGTTAAAATGTTTGCATAACTTGCGGTTTAACTTGCTCATGTTAATCTGAAGAGCTGAAAACATAGGAGTATAATCAGTGTAGAGTATACAAGGAGTTTAGTTGCAGAGAATCCTTTTTTGCTGGAAAGTACAGTGACAAAATTAACAGCATAGTGCCAAAAGATGGTAGATTTTCTTCCATTCCTTCAAATGCATCTTAAGAATAAAAATTAGTTCCTAATGCCAATTACAGAACTTTAAATTAGGAAGTACTACTAAATATGGCATTATTTTATTACAGTGAGATGTATCTGTGCCAAACACAGATAGGATGCAGAGCCAAGTATTTTCCTAAGGAAAAGGAATGAGAAATTCAAAGCATGTGTTCACTGTTCCATACACTATCAAGAGCCAAACAGATGAAAGGACTGGGAGAGATGTGTAACAAGGACTTCACGTGTGTTTGCCCAACAGGAAAAAGTGATGACTTACAGTGTGAGGCTATAGTCTCATTCCTCTGGCTTAATTGAAATAATGTTGCCCTGTGATTAGCTTGGAGCTATTCAAGTATACTTATTGTGGACTTTATTTTTTTTGCTTTTGCCCTGTGTTACTCATACTTGCTTTGCTTGATTTTTTGTCCTTGCTTTACTGTAAGTTGTACAACAACTTCTTGTCTAAAGCTGTTAATCAAAAGTCGAAAAAATACAGAGATCTATTTAAAATTAAGAATTAAGGATCTCTAAATAATAGAAATTTAATAGGCTAAAATATTTGTGTTTTAAACTCCATTATGAGAACACAAGCCAGCAGGAGTGTATCTTACACTGTATTAGATGCTGCGGAGTACTGTACTCACTGTATTTTGCATTTGAGGTGCTTGTATCTTCTCCCTGTAAAGAAAAGCCTCCATATGACCGTTGACTGTTACAAAGCTTTGCTTAATTATGCCTGTCTGCTGTCATATATTATATATGCTTGGTAGCACTTGAGTCTTACTTTCATATGGCATATTATTAAAGTATTAAATAATTTGTGCTGAAGTGAACTGTCGGGTTTTATATTCCCTTAATGAGACTAGTTAGTTTTCTGGTTGGGTTTTTCCGTTTGTTTCCAGTTTTTAGTAGATGGCCGCTAGGTGGAGTTGAATACGGTGAGATCCTGTGAGTGCTGATTGCAGGTACTTGATGAATACGGTCCTCGCGGACACAGTCCTGGCGTCTAGCATGTTACGCTGGTTTTCCTACAGCCTGTAATAGGAAGAAATATTGTTTAGCTAATACCCTCCCCCTCCGCACTTCCTCTCCCCCGCGCTCTCTTCCCCCCTTTTCAAAATCTTGTCTCCTGCATTACCCCTCAAGCTGTTACCCCAGATCTTTTGTCATCAGAGAATATACTTTTCTATCATACAGGAAGCTGACATAATCTAATTTTTTTATATGGCTACATGGAACCGTCATATCTTTTTGGAAGTATAGTAAACTGGTCTATATGCTTTTTCCCAGAAATACATTTCTTCATACACTTTATTCTGTGAAATTATGCTTGTTACTATAACTAATATTATTTAGGTAAAGATTAATTTGAAAACTGGAAGTACAATTAAAGAGTCATAGCTACCTGTGCGTAATTAGAGTTAAATGAGCCAGCAAGCTTAATCTTTGCTATTAAGTGATTAGCAGTTGTAGAAGAATATTTTTGGATAACTTGTAGGTTTTCGTTTGCGATTTTCTAAGTACTAGGTTTTCTCCTGCTTTGATTGTGACTTTCTTGTTTTATTTTAATATCATTAATGGAACATGCCTATAAAGGATGTTTCTAAACAAAACTAGACTTACGTAAATGTTTAATATGTTTAAAATACTTAGTGCACAAGTTAAAAACCAGTCTGTAAATTCAATTGCTTTGTCTTTGCAGCAGTTATGTTAGCCACTGTATCACTGTAATAGAGCATTACAAAGGTCCTTCTCCTTTCTAAAATCAAATCAAATTTATATTTTCCAGAAGCAGCAAGTAATTGAATTGTAAATTTGTTTGTAAAATAAACTACCTAGAATTCTGCAAAAATAACAATGATTGCAATCTGTAACTTAGAAGCTTCATTTTCTTCTTAAAAATTCTTATAGAAGTAGCTGCAAAGCTTTTAAGTTGTTACTCAATTTACAGTGTTTTTTGGTAGAAATTACTGTTCTTACTGCTTTTGGGTTTGGCAGGTTTAAAGCCGTAATTTGTGAAAAAAGCTGTTTCTATAATACTCTTTGTTATGGTTGAAAGTCCAAACCAAGCCTTGTCTGCCTTTCCTCCTGAACTTCTCATAGACACAGCAGTGCAGAAATATATAGTAGGTTTGAGCTTACCCTTTGTGTCATTCCATGGACATTATTAGGTGCCATAAGACTTACTCAAAAAACGTCAGTGCAGATTGCAAACAGGTCAGTTAGATATATGTAGTAAAAAATGCAATGTAAATAAAGGTGCTTTCATTTTGAAAGACCTTACAGGAACATGCGGACTTGAAGGAACAATTGGGGCGATCAAATCTAGTTCTGTGGTATCTTATGTAACCAAGTAATATTATCCACTTGGTAAACTGGTAAAACTCTATGTTATAAATAGAGGTGTTTTCACTTCCTGGTGCTTCTTGGGCAGCGGTTTCAGAATCACACTGCCCTGGTGATTACAAATGCCTCTCAAAAGTCTAGCTTACATGTATTCCTGATCAGTTTATTCTGATTTCTTCTTAAGTCAGTATTGCCTCTTAGAATGAATAGCTCTTTTGACTTTGGGGCACTTAAATAGCATGCATAATGACAGCAGTTACCTTGATACTTTTTTGTTTGTATGTTTGTTTGTTTTGCTAGTGTAAGCACTTGCATTTCATACCTGTTTCTAACAGTAGTGCAGACTTAGGTGACTGTTGACACTTCGATCCATTGTTTTGTCCAGCACAGCTGTTTCAAAGTCACATGTAAAATAGAAGATGGAACTGATAAGCTAAACATTGGGTTTTTTTTCCTGTATGTTGTCCTGACTGTTTTTGAAGTATGACCCTTTCAACAGTTTTGCTGCTGTCCTTGATGGAGTGGTGTACAGAGACAAAAATGAACAGCTGAGGCAGGATCAGGAAAGAAGAATATCTTAAGGCAGTACTGCTGCTAGACATGAACGTTATCCTCACCCAGGCTTGATTAGATATGTCTACTGTTCTGAGCTGCAGAAAAATGAGTATAGTGTCTGAAATGTTTTGAAATAGTTTAGACATTAGCAAGAATCTACCCATGGCCACATGGAATAATTGCAGTATACAGGTTAAAATTACTTAGATTGTAATGGGTTAAAGCAAATCATGTAAACCTGTCTGCCTCCCCAAATACAGAAATGAGGGAAAAACAATACACAAAAAAATCTGGGTTGAGACAAAAGGTGTGAGGTAAGGGTTTGCTGAGCAAATCAGATAATTATAATACAAATGCACAGTTACCTTAGCCTTCTTGCAGAAAAAGCACATCAGGAAGTACAGCTTTACCCTCAGCAAGTTTGCGGATGACACCAAGCTGTGTGGCTCAGTCAACTTGCTAGAGGGCAGGGATGCCATCCAGAGGGACCTGGACAGGCTGGAGAGGTGGGCCCATGCCAACCTCATGACATTCAACGAGGCCAAGTGTAAGGTCCTGCACCTGGGTAGGCACAATTCCAAAGCACAACTCCAGGCTGGGTGGTGAATGGCTGGAGGGCAGTCCTGAGGANTGGAACTAGATGATCTTGAGGTCCCTTCCAACCTTACTATTCTATGATTCTGTGATTTAGCCTGTGCACGTATTTTTACTTGCACGTTGTTTTTTGCTAATCCGAGATCAGTTACATTGACCATGAGTGCAATGTGATTGACTAGTAGGAAGGTAACAACACATGTCTATAACTGGTTATTTGAAGAGCTGTATGTAGTGATTGGTTTTATGTGAAATGTTATGCTATGGTTTTTCACTGGGTCAATTAGAAAGAATTACAATTCTTTCTGAATTTGTACTGCCTTTGTTAATCTGCATAAATGACTGCTTCCTTGTATCAGCAGAGGAGACAGGGTATCAGCATTTCAAAATTAGGCAATTCTGTGTTTTCCAGTAACAGAGAGCCAACCATGTGCTGGCATTTATAGCAATCGCTTATGCATTTGTCAAACCTCAATGCAACTGGCCCACATACTAAGAAAATCAGGTGACGTTTTGATGTGGTATTAAAAGTAGTGTTACACAGTAGTCAGGGACCCTGCCTTTCAATTTCATGGAATCAGTAAAAAATTAATTATTTAATTATTGTTGGACTGGCTGAAATTAATATAATCCATTGGAGATGTGACTTTCACTGTTTGTTTCTGATAATACATAGCTGGTCAGTGACAGGGCTGTGTTTTCTACAAGTGAACATAATGAATGATAGAAAGCTGTACGTTCATTTTAAAAAAACCATCTGCTTCATATCCAGAACTTCAGCATAGTTGTCAAGTTTTCTGTTGTTCAGGCTGTTTTCATTATATTTTGCTTTTTATTTTTACCTTAACTTGAGACATTTCATATTCTGAGGTGAGCAACGGAATATAGAACTGAGCCTTAAGTCTCCTTTTGAAGAGATTCCACTTCAGCTTCCATGACGTTATACCAGACCATATGAGAAACTAGTGCATTCTGAGAATGCTAATACTTAACCTCTTACTTTCATGAAAGCAGCTTCATTTATTATAAGATTCTAACTGACATTCAAAGTTTCATTAGTCCCAGGAAGATTGTCAGAATAGATGTTAGAATTGAGTTGGTATCAGTGAGATAGAATAGAACTGTCTTTATTCAGTCATCAAAGTTAAATCATCAACATGCTGGACATAAATATTTCTGTATGTCAGTAAAATGGAAAAATAAACATCTTAACCTACACTGTAAAAATAGTTTTGGCTAGGCTGTTTCTAGAGAATTTCCTTTAAGCATAAGTGAGACTTTCAGTTAAAAGTCTTGTTTTCAAACAGAAGCCCTGCAATATATCTCTTTTCAGATGGCTGGCATTTCACTCTCCTGTTTTGTTTTTACTTCAGCCTAAAATTGCCTATCCTTTTGTGCTGCCTGCATTGTATGCCAAAACCTGTCTGAGCAGTTATGTATATACAAGACTGGTTTTGCAGTTATTAGAGGTAAAATGGCGAGCACTAAAATAAGGCATAAAATAGTGTTAAGTAAGCATCCTTTTACTAGCAAGCTCTCTTCAGTTGTGACTGAAATTTTTTAGTTGTCATTATTACCATAACATTTAAAATTTTTTTTAGTTATGTGACCAAAGTCAGGAGAGACATAGTTTCTGCTAGCCATAGATCCTCATATGATGCTCCTATGATCCTCCTATGATATTAAACAGTGCAGTAGGTTTTATTCTTTGAGTACAGTGTATTTTAATTACTATCAAATTATTATCTTTCTAAACAACAACTTCATATAACTAAGCTATTAATGTAGTTGCCAGGTAGATGTCTTGTGGGTTTCTGTTAGCTCCACTTCAATCAGTTTGCTGACTCTGTAGCCTTACTTACACAATGAAGTTGAATGTTGGGGTGGGAGGAGAGAAACCTGTATTTTTTAAGCCAGTATCTTCTCTACTGGTATTTAGATTCATTGCTCAAAGGATTTTCTTTTTTTTTTTAATGTTGTCAAATAGATTAGTGAAAAGGCAGCTGTTGATCGATTGCAGAACACACTAAAATCACATGAGTATCACACATGAGGAACATGTTATCTGCTAGATAGTTTTTTATAATCAGGATTAATCACAGTAAACTTGTATACCTCTTCTGCAATGTAGGGAAACTGTCTACTTAAAATCCACAGCAGTTAAAGGAACAGCTATTCAAATGACACAATTCAAAGTTTTCTTCCCATGACTGATTGTGGCAGCTATCCTATATAAATATGAAATTATTTGTTACAGTAATCATGACCAAATAACTTTTTTTTGGTGTAGGTTAGTACATCTTTGCAGTTGTTGGTCTTCATAATCACCATGTGAATACGATGTGATCACCAAAGTGAATACTATCTGTAGAGTTTCAGTAACTAATTCTGGTTTTCTTACGAGATTGAGTATTAAGTTAATCTCATTTTGTCAGTGATAAAGTTTTTATCCCTGTCTGCACTTAGTCATCCTCTAGATGAAAAAGAAAGAAGGCAGACTTCTGATTTATGTAAAATTAGTCTTAATAATTAAGAGTAATGGCTATGTTTTGTGCTGCTGGACAAGCTATAGCTAAAAAGGACTTTGTACCTGCTTCTAAGGATACTTGATAATTTTTTAAAAGTCTGTTGGGGTTTTTAATGTTTTCTATAAATTAATACTTTAACTAGAGTCATGCTATACTTTCAGGTCCGTTGGACCACAGCTTTTGTTGAGAATGACGTTAGGAGCAGAAATTGCTAGCCGGATCAAAGCTTCTTCATACATAGCATCGGGCCGAAACCTTTTGAGATGGGACCTGTCGCCAGAGCAAATTAGAACAAGAACAGAAGAACTCATCAGGAAGACAAAGCACGTATATGACAATGTTGGAATGCTTGATATTGGAGAAGTAACAGATGAAAATACTATACAGGCTTTGGCAGATATAGAAGTGGAATATACAGGTCAGTACGTGTTTTCTGATATTCATTCCATTGGGTAGATAGTTGTTGCTTACAAGTCTGATCCATCCTGGTCTGCTGTAAGAATGTGTAGAGGCCTGTCAGTGATCCTCTGGTCATAATAATCTTTCAGGACATCTTGGCAATATGTAACATGATTAGTTACAAAGAGTTCAACCGTCTTCTTTTTGCATGTTAGGCTCCAGGCAGATGCATTTTCTTTTCCAACTATGTACAACTACTAGTGTGCCACAGTATCACTGCAAACAGCTGTGGTATACATAGAACATTCAAACTGCAGAATCTGAGGCAGGCAAGCAAAATTGAATAGCGGAAACACTGATAAGCTCCTACTGGAGAAAATGTTTTGATTGAGAATGGTGACATTTTTGTATGCTTTTTGGAAAGAAGACCGCTTTACTTGCTCACCTTTAGATCATGTCCCACAAGGCCTTGCAGAATCCAGGAAGAGGTATTGGTCATGCAGTCACATCTAGGTTATTCTGAAGAAATTATCAAAACGTGCCAATATGTGGGTGAATTTTAATGGTCAAATACAGGTCAATCAATTAATTTGTTAATAATGATCAGTCAGACGAGATGGGGAAAATAAAAATGGCTTTTTTTTCCCCAAACTTATCAGAGGATGGCTGCATAAGTCTCAAAAAGCAGTCCATAATGAAATTACAAATACAAAAGAAAAAGTTCTCATAAATCCTCTTAAGAAATCTTGAGTAGCATCAAAAGCGTGGAAAACAGCTGCCTTGGCTTGAAGCAAAACCTTTGTTAGCAAAAAAGAACAACCTAAAGCTCAAATGATTGTACTGTAATATTACTCTGTCTTTCACATTACTGAAAACTGCAGTTTAGGCATGTCCAGTGAATTGAGTGTAATTGATGCTAGCAGAAAGACTGAGAAGTCTTCATCTAAACAGCTTCCTGTCAAATTCAGTTTTAGTTGTAGCAATGTATTTGGTATAATTATTGTAAGCCTTTCCCTCTGCTTTAAAGTCAGTTAGAAGGAAAATATATATTTCATCCAGAAAATGGTGGCCATCAGCTTCTGAGCCTAACCATGAAGATTTGAAACCTCCAAAATACTTTTTTTATTTTCCCCCTTTACATTCTGTTGCAGTAGTGGGTCACATTTAAGCTTTTATGCTGATCTCCAAAGATGTATGTGAAATTAGCATCATATACCATGGGCTATTTCAGAAGTAAGTATTAATGATTTCATTAGAACTTTGGATTTTTAAGGGCTGTGCCCTGCCTTTACATGTACGTGAAAGATCCACACCAGTAAATGAAACTTAATCTGCAAAGACACACATGACAACAGGCCTTGTATTTCACTTGAAAGCCACCAAATACTACTTCATCATTTTGAAACAGCATAAGGACCAAGGCTGAGTGGGAGTTCCCTATGGAATTCAGGAAGAACCATGTGCCAGTGTTTGTGTTCCAAAGGTTTTGAAAGGACTGAGAGTATTTCAGGGCTTTTAACCTCCAGAAGTGGAGAATACATAGACAACATTTTCTGTCTTAGGTAGAAACAGCCTTATTGTTTCTCCTTAAACACAGGAGAGAAGATGGAGATTTGATACTGTTCTCATATCAATGTAAGAATAACTTCAGGACAGATGGGCCTATTTCAAGATTCAGTGCTTTTCACTTGAAACTAACATGGAAGAATCCGCCAGCTATGAAACAGTGTCATCCTTCATTTACAAAAAGTTAATCTTTCAAAAATCATGTCTCATTTATATATGTCTGTGGATTTTGCAGAAGTAAGAAGATTGAGTAATTGGATTTGGGTAACAGTTTCTATAAAATATTTATGTGTTTTAATGGCAGTTTTGTCTTTTTACTTACTCATTTTTACATTACCTATAATCACTTTATTTGCGTCAAGTCTAATCTGAAGTGTCAGTTGCTTTGGGTCTTGCTTCTTACGTCATCTGTAAATATCAGGAGCGGGGAAGTTTCTTAAAGTTTTCTTGCTTTCTGTGTATGTGTTCATTGCCTTTTATTTAACAGTGGAAAGAAGTATGTTGGATTTTCCCCAGCACGTCTCACCGGACAAAGAAGTACGCTTAGCAAGTACAGAAGCTGACAAAAAACTTTCTAATTTTGATGTGGAAATGAGCATGAGAGAAGATGTGTTTCAGAAGATTGCTTATTTGCAGGTAAATCACAATGGCATCTGTATAACTTGAGGAAATCGAGATAAATTTCCAACAGTGAAAAAGTTTTTTCTAAAGAAGTTAGTGCCCACAATGCTTTTCAATATCCCTGTCACTGTCTTTCGACTGTGTCTATACCAGCCATATCTTCCCAGTGCGACACAGCTATACAACACAGTTGTCATTCCACTGTAACTTAAGCCAGTGTAACTTGATGCTCCCACTTTTTTTCTCTCATGTTTAGGTGTGTGTATCCTTCTGTCTGCATTGCAATAGCTTTCAATTTTGTCTAAGCTTCCAGTGAACTGGTACAAGGAAGCTAAACCAGCAGAAACAAACTCGTGAGGAATAACAAAATTTACTGTTTTCTGTTAGCTGAGCTCTGTGAACTGGTTTGCCTAGAGTATTACCAAGATGGGGAGGAAGGAAACAGCAACCTACCAATGTATTTTAGCTTGGCTTGCATTGCTTTTGAATTGGTGTCCAAAATTGAGCTTTATTGAGGTTGTCGAGAATTCTGAATTTTAAAGTTCTGAAAGTTAATAAGAATGTGTAACTGGGAGTCACCCTTAAAATTACCTCTTTTGATCTGCTAATTATAGATAGCTACAGTGTATACTCTTCCTCATACGATGCTTAAGCCTTAAAATAAAGGCCAGTCAAAAGATGTATTTAATGTTGAACTGCTTTTCTATCCCTTTAGAATTTCTTCTAATTGAGCACCTACACGAGTCTTGTATTCTTCGTTTATACTGTTTATTTTGTATCTCTAACAGGAAGAAAGTTTTATTCAAATGCTTCTAATGACAGTAATAATTTTCTGAAAGTTTAATTTGAAGATAATGAAAGGACACTATCTACTATGAAAACTAAAATACACACATTAGCCTATGATTCAGATGTGAATTTTCCCTTCCAACCCCAGTGCTTTTTAACCTTGTGATACTGATAATGTATTGCAACTCTTCTGTGGAGTAATTGGTGCTTTTTGTAGCATTAACTGAGAACCACAGTAATATTTCCAGCAGCTTATTAAAGTAGTTTCCAATACCATTGTTTTCTATTCCTGTGTTTTCTAGGTACATTTTCAAGTGTTCTTCCCTAGTAGAGTAATCTTGTTTATGTGTTTGTGGAGGTATATAATTGCCTCATTTTGAGAACTTTCTGTTGTGTTTTGGCAGATAGTACCTTATGTGTTTTGGTTTTTATTTTCCCCTGTGCCTTTATATAGACATCTCCCACCTCCCCCCAGTGCTATTAATTAAATGGGTTTATATGTATTCATTACTTTCTGGGACTTTTCTCACCCTCCATTATAGTATACACAGATACATATAGGACTAACCTGCCATATCCGTGTATATATAAACATTTTTGATTTAAAGAAATTTCTGATGGTAGCTAGTGAAAACTGACTGCTGTTATTTTTGAGTAGTACTTAAAATATTTTTTGTTAAATTTTATTCTTGAAGGAATCTTTTTACTTGATGCTTTCTTACTTCATTTTCCTTTGCAGCAGTACTTGGCTTTTGTAACAGTTACAATTGTTGCTTAAATCTCAATTTAATTTTTAAGAGAATTTCCTTGGCTTAACTGTAGTGTACCTCAACTTCATAATAACTATGAAAATAGTAGCAGTTTTTGCTGTAGAACAGATGTGAAATTGCCAATATTGCCAAACTGTCAAGTCTTACTATTTCCAAATTACAAAGTTCTTGTTAATTAAGTAAAATGTGAGGTTCCAGGAGCATATAAAGGACTTCCATATACAGAGATGTTGGGGTGGTTGTTTGGTTCGGGGGTTGTTTGGTTTTTTTTTTTAGTGGGTGGAGTGTTGTTTTTTGCTTTGTTTTTTCTGAAGTAATTTTATCAGTTTATATGAGCTAGTAAAATATTTTTGTGATGTCAGGTTTTTCATTGCCTCACTGAGGATTTAATAGTTCGTGTCATGATCTGATACAGCTGCCAGGTTAAAGTGGGTAAGGAGAATGAGGGCCCTCACACTCATATGTTATTTATAATACAACCAGTCTACTAAAAGACAGGTAGATTTGTTTGATCTCAGTGGCATCCTGATCTTTTTGCTCCCTTTAATGAAGACTAAACTTTTTCAAGTGAACAAATTTTTATATGCTTTTGAAACTGCCTTGTTTGAGAACTATTGATGATAGAACGTGTGTGAGATTTTTGTATTTAATAGAAAACAACTGCCCCTGAAAACAATCTAGTTTTCTTTTCCCCACACATTAGGCAAAAAAAAAAATCTGCGTAAATTGATCATCAGCAAGTTCAATGATGATACAAAACAGGAGGAGTGGCTGACAGCCCCTCAGGTTGTGCTGCTATCCAACAAGATCTTGACAGGCTGGAGAGCTGGGTGAAGGCAAACCTTATGAAATTCAATAAGGACAGGTGCAGGGTCCTCCATCTGCGGAGGAATAACAACAGACACCAGTACAGGCTGGGGGTTGCCCTGCTGCAAAGCAGCTCTGTGGAGAAAGACCTTGCAGTCGTAGTGGACAGCAAGGTCTGCCTGGGACAGCAATGTGCCCTTGTGGCCAAGACAGCCAATGGCATCCTGGGGTGCATCAGGAAAAGTGTGGCCACAGGTTTAGGGAGGTTCTTCTCCCCCTCTGCTCTGCCTTGGTAAGACCACATCTGGAATACTGCATCCAGTTTTGGACTACCCTGTTCAAGNCTGATGTAAACAACTGCTGCAGTTCTTGTTTGTGATATTCTAAATAGATTTTGTTTCTTATTCTGTCTCTACTCCACTTTGGTGAGACCCCATCTTGAGTATTACATCCAGTTCTGCAGTCCCTATTACACGAAAGATATGGACATACTGGAACGTGTCCAGAGAGGGGCTATAAGGATGATCAGAGGGCTGCAGCATCTCTTCTATGGATACAGACTGAGAGAGTTGGAGTTATACAGTCCGGAGAAGAGAAAGCTCTGAGGAGACCTTACTGTGACCTTCCAGTATCTGAAGGGGGCCTACAGGAAAGCTGATGAGGAACTTTTTAGGATGTTGGTTAATGATGGGGCTAGGGTGAATGGAGCAAATCTAGAAGTGGGTGGGTTTAGATTGGTTAATAGGAAGAAGTTCTTCACCACAATGGATGTGAGACACTGGAACAGGTGATCAGGGAGGTGGTGGAAGCCCCATCTCTGGAGGTGTTTAAGGCCAGGCTGGATGGGGCTCTGAGCAACCTGTTCTAGTGTGAGGTGTCTTTGCTCATGGCCAGGAGGTTGAAGCTAGATGATTCTTGAGGTCCCTTCCAGCCCTGACAATTCTATGATTCTAAGATTTCTTTATGGAATAAGGTAGCATGATTATGCAAAACAACTATGAAACGAAATTTTTTATGATGACCATTCTAAATCTTCTGGAAAGTTCCAAAATTCTGTGTGTGTTGTGTATTTGAAATCAGCACTTCTGTCATGAAAATTGTTCATCAAAGAAACGCAGGATGACACAGATCATCCTGACCAGATTGATGTTCACAGATGACCACAGAGCACCATTAGTTCCTGTGATGGTTTACATTGTTTGTTTATACTTAAAGACTTGGCAGGTCTTTTTTAATATGTATCATCCATATCGTAAGCATGTCTGTGGTGTGAAGAAACTTCATGGAAACAAATATTACGACTACAAGCTGTTTAAGACTGATTATTCTTCTATTTTCTTTTTTAACTATATGGTCATCAAGAGAAGGATAAACACTTTGTTCTTTCCTTTCTCTGAAAAGGAGAGCTTTAGGCAGAGTCAGTATTCACTGCCTTTAAGGGCTAAAAAATAGTTTTCGTGAATTCTTTTCTATGTGAAATCTTTGCTCTGTTTCATCTCCAGAGATTTTCAGGCGCATGACAATTTCATATGCCCAATGGAAAGGCTGGGAGATCTTTTCTAAATAGTGGGACTTTTCACAATCTTCTGTCCTTAGCTGTTACTGTAATGGAAGCAGTATCTTTCTTTAGAGATTACTCTTTTTTTTTCTCAGTCCTTCTGTTTTTGAGCCTTGCAGCACAGTTAGCACAACAGGAGCATTAATGTAGTGACAGTATCTACATTTTTCACCTCTATCATTTTGAAGTTGTGCTTTTTCTATCACATTAGTCTTAAATCAGAAAGTGTAGGTTGTCTAGTGGAAAAATAATATGTGAGAATTCAGGTGTTAAGAAATGTTTTATACTCAATATCACAATGTTGACACTCCTAGATGTACTGTATGGTAGCACAGAGATCTTCATGACTCTGCGCGATTTCAGAGTATGCCTTGCCAAAAGCAGATCAGGAAGCTTGAGTGTTACAGTGGGTAGGGCAATAGCATTGTTTTTTATCTTTGTGTTGGGAATACTCTGTGTGGCTTGCCTTATGCAGTTAACCATAAACAAAGATGGAGGTGTAAGGTTTGACTTGGAGAGGACAGAACACATGGTTGTCTTCACTCACTTTCCTCCCCAAAGTAGATTTTCACCATTTATTGTTTGTTGTTGTTTTGGGTTTTTTTGTTTTTAATAAAAGAGCCATGGCCAAGTGTAAAGGGTTAACCCTCCTGGACAGGGGCAGTGGTCAGAACTTGACCCCACATCTGCTCGACCCCAGGTGTAGTGTTTAGCCCACTCCCATTTCCTGTCTGGACCCCCTATATGAACAGAGGAACTTCCTGTTGCTCGCTCTCTCCTCGTGGCCTGCATGCCGACACCATCCTTGTTCCTGTTTTCCTGTCTTACCATGTGGCCAGTCTCTACCACACGGTGGACATCTCTGCAATTCACTGCCATCCATCTGGTTGTATATATATTTTGTATCTTGTTTTCCCTTCCCTATACCTATTTGTAACTCCCCTACCTTAAATACCGTTTATTTGTTGTTAAAGTTTTCTTTTACCTTCCAAATCGTAGCCAGACTGTTCTTTGGGTGGTTTTACCCCTTCTGTCTCCTCCTTTCTTGATTTCCAAAAGGAGTGGGAGAGGGGAAGGCATCCTGCTATTATTGTATTGGTTTCCCCTGGGAAGCTAAACTCAAACCAATACACCAAGTGCTGACAAAAACAAATTGTAGTCGTGGTAAGGGCACACCATACAGTAACATGGCTCAGACATCACTGACTGTAACTGTATTGTGACCTATAGTGTTAGAGCATCCTTTCATGAGTCTGTGGATTCTTTTAAAAATTACTTGTAAGTAGATAAGAAAAAACAGCCATCGTTAATCATCTGATAGTAAATTAAGAAGTCTGCTTATTGCTTTAGCACTATTAGTTTATTGCAAAGTGAAGTGATAGTTGTAATTTTTTAACTGGTTGTGATGGTTTAAAATTCTTAGAATTCTGAGAAATTCTTGCCTGTGGACTATGAGTACATGCATAAGAGTTTTAGACACAATTGTACTGAAGCTTAGTGATCCTCTTGAAGCACAATGCTACTGAGAGTTGAGACCGTAGAGTAAAAAAAAAAAAAAAAAGCTATACTGTTCTAACCTTTTTCATGATTCTAACCCCCAATTTCTACTAGTATTTAAATCCACACAACACATATGCAATGTCTCCTCCCACCACTGCCATGCACATATATACATTGTTTATGTGCTGCGTGGATTATTTTCAAACAGTAGTTGGGAAAATAACCTGTTTCCTGCCTGCTTATTTTTTTCTGTTTAAGAAAGAAAGGTAATGATCTGCACTGGCAGATCATTAACTGACAGCTGTATGTAGTTGTGTAAGTCTCATTAAATTTGCATGTTTCAATGTCTGTCCTTTTATGTAGGAAAGATGATGACAAGGTTGTTAAGACAAGTTCAGAGCTGATTCCAACAGCTTCATGTTCGAAAGTGAATTTAAATAGCATGTGCCCTTTTAACGAGAACTATAACAATACCTTTTAAAAGAATGTTTACATTTTTAATCTTTTTTTTTACATGTTCATTTTTAAATTATGAGGGAAGATAGAATTAGAATGTGTACAGTGTTGTTTTCAGTTTAGGACATAATGGCAAGTTTCTGAATTAATCAGTTATGCTATAGTCTGTGTGGAAGAAGACCTTCATAGGACCTGTTCATAGGCTGTTTTGTAACAGCCAGTATCTCAATGTTGTTTGTTTTAGGAAATAACTATTCAAGAATCTTCGTAATGGCATAACCAGACACAGAAGTACCATTTTACTTGTTGTCAGTGATTGATTTGTGCCGAAAGAGAAGATGTATATATTAAAATTTTATGCCATCTGATAATCTTTAGTGACATCTGATACTTTGTTGAGTGTTTATAATCTCTTCAAGCTTTAAGATCCAGTGTTACCTTTTAGCACTGATTTTCTTCATGTATGTATATAAAAGCTATCTTTGCAGAAAAAGCCCAAATGCACTATATATAGTATAAACTAAAAGGGCTTGCACATGTAAATGTGCTGAGGTACTTCCTAAAAGGAGAATTACTTTAAACCCTTGCTACATTAATGTTAAGAATACTATTGTATCAGTTAACTGGGCTTGGAAAGTCATTCGCACTAAAATATGGGTTGTTTTGACTTTTTTCACTATGGTGGTGGTCTAAAAAACAGCCCTGTTCAGACTCTTCTAATGCTTGATATGTTTCTTACACCACATTGTATATTCAATTTTTCTATACTATCATTTCAGCAAACGTGCGATCTTGAAAATATAAAGCCTGAAGCAAAGCGGTATCTAGAGAAATCAGTTCAAGTGGGAAAAAGGAATGGACTCCATCTTCCTAAAGAAGTGCAGAATGTAAATATGGAATATTAGTTGATAAAGTGCCACACTGTTGAAGGGATTAAATTATGGTTGTATAGCAATACTAAGCATGTGTTCAAACTTTGTGCTTTTTTCAATAACTGCTCTAATCTTAACTGTTCTTAATTCCATATCCATCATTTAAAATTCACTCACCTTAAGGATTTTGAATGAATTTGTTAGATATCCAAAGTACTGAGTGGATAGAGGTGGCATGCATCTCTTAGCCATGCAGAGTAAAAGAATCCTGAAAGAGTTTTGCTGTATATTCTAATTACAGAGAACGCTTAAATTAGATGGATTCTTAGCCAAGAGACAAATTATTAACCTATGTTGTAAAATGGGTCCCAGATTTTAGCATTTTGTGTAAATAAATTTAAAAAAAAAATTAGGTAGCTTAGAGGGAGTACAAGCTGCACTGTGAATTTTGACTCCATTAAAGAAGAATTTACTCAAGCATGTAAAAGAACTTGTCAGTTCTGAAAATCTTTACATTGTAAACGATGTTTTATAACAATCTCAATTTGTGACTCTTAGTGGGAATTTTCATGTATATTTGCATTGCCTAGGGGCAAACGATGCCTCTAGAGGAATTTTGAAATACTTTATATAAGTAGACAATAGTTGAATTACATTTAAGTAAAAACTTGACTGACGATAGTCTGTGCCAAGTATTTTATTTGATGTGTGTTCTATGGTAACTGCTGTGTCTGTGAACTTGACAATAGCAGGTAGAGACATGCTGTGAAGTGTACTAGAAAAAGTTTCAAATGGGTTGATACCAGGACTTTTAAAAAGGCTTTGAAATGGCCTTGTTTTGTCTGGATGTTTTCTTCTTTTTTGTCATACCTGTACAATTGCAAAGGAGCGTTCTTCAGTAGGTTGCATGCATCATTACTCCCTTGATTCTCTATGATTTTAACGGATATTTTTACATAAAAATTGTAACTGAAGCTTTTCAAGTAGAAGAAAATAATCAAATGCTGCACATAATGCTGTTTAGAGAATTTGTTTATGTTCAGTCCCATCTGAGTTGTGAGCACATTTGAAATGTCACAATGATAACCCAAATCCTGAGTTCATTGGCAGTAATATCACTAAGGACCAAAATCGAGACAGAGGGACAGCCTCTGGACATGAAGGATGGGAAGCATGATGCTACCTGCAGTGCGTTAGTTGTCAATGTTAGTAGTCACTGTTGGGTAGTAGAGAGCCTTGCTGGAAAATACTAAATACTATTCTTGTGGAGTATGGTAACAGCAAAGTTTGATATTTTAAATTTTTTTTTTCCCCACTAAGTTCAGTTTATATTCAATGCAGGAAATAAAGATGATGAAGAAAAAATTGAATGAGCTGTGTATAGATTTTAACAAAAACCTGAATGAGGAAAACACATTTCTTGTATTTTCTAAGGAGGAACTTGGTGAGTAGTTTACTTGCTTTTTCCATTTCTTCAATGTTCTTGTTTCTCTGAAGTAATCATTTATGGCCAAGTGAATGATGGTTAGATGAAGAGAAATTCTGTTTTCTTTTTTTTCTCTATCTCTTCTTTAATCCTTCCTCAAAGTCAGTTTAGAATTAGCCTTCACAAGTGTTTATGATCTCTTAATGTATTTGGACTTCCTGAAGTGGTTTCTTTGCATCAACACATTAGCATAGAAGTCCCATTTTTTTTTTTACATGATTTTAATCTCTTTTTTGGTTCTCCACTGTCAGGCAATCCTATGTGTATTATATTCATGTTAGTTAATTGGAAAACCTTCTCTGTTCTGTGATATATACTTCAACCATTTAAACTGATCTAGAGATTTCATGTGACATAGAGTTTGGGGAATCATTAGCTGAAGGGCATGGCATAAAATGTGCTTTAATATCACTAGGTGTTTAGTATCATATTCAGTTTTTATCTGACAGGCTTATATACATTTCTCTTTTGTTTACAAGTATTTCCAGTTTTTGTTTTGCTTGGTTGTGATTCTAAAATTTGTTAGCTAATAGTTGTAAAAAGAAGGGTTATATTTCCATGGAGATTTTTATGTCAACTTAGACTGCAGCAAAACAAATGTAAGAGTCTCACTCATAAAAAGAGATGGGAATAGGTAATTCTGGTAAACATTGTTTATTAAATTCTGTTCTGTAGAAGGCCTTCCTGATGACTTTATTAAGAGTTTAGAGAAGACTGAGGAAGGCAAATATAAAATTACTTTAAAGTATCCCCATTATTTTCCTGTCATGAAGAAGTGCTGCGTTTCAGAAACCAGGAGAGAAATGGAATATGCCTTTAATTCAAGATGCAAAGAGGTATGTCATATATTGACTGTTCTACAGGGTAACAAAACTTACCAGTATGATCCTCAACAGTTCTTAAATACAATGTATACTTATGTCTAAAGACCTTAGAAGTTCATGATTTCTCTGTTTGTATGTACTTTAATATTTCAGTGGTACTGTAAACGGAAGTAGGATTTTGATCTTTTGCCAAATGTCCCTGCTGTGTTCTTCAGGTGCTTACTGGCACTTTCCCTCAAGGTCGTCCTATGGTAGTTTCTGTTGTACTTTGCGATTCTTCATAAGGAGAGAGTTACTTAAGCTGACATTTTAATTCTGAAATACAAATGATTAAATGTGAAAGAAACACATTATATATTGACGAGAATTTTAGATGTAAAAGTCCCCTAATTTTTGTAAAATAATGACTTATCTGAAAAAGGGATGGAAATATCCCTTACAGAAAGAAGAAATAATGTCATAAATAATATGTTTGTTACTGATGAGACTGGGCACCTAGACAGGTACCAAAAAAAAAAAGGATAGAAAAGGATAGAAGTGTTATTCAGGCCATTGTACCAACCATTCACTAGAGAACAAAGGCAGAGTTGAATTTTTGTGTTTGAAGTGTAGGGAAATGAATGCAAAGAATACAAGATAAGATAAAATGGAACCAAGAACTGAACACTGTGGGTCAGCACATTTGAAGGAATGTGACGTTAATACAGCAGGACAATCTTTGACTCTAGTGCTTAAAAGAAAAGTTGTTCCTTGAGAAATCTCACTTTTCCAGAACTGGAGATTAATCCAGTTGCTTTCTCAGGTTCTCAAGGATCCTCCACCACGTTTAGGTCAAGGTCTGACATTTTTGTGTTTCAAATAATTTTTCCATGACTGCTATTGTCAGTGGCAAAAGAGGGAAATTTGCAAAAAAGCTTTGAATGATGACACAATAGCTGTGTGCATTTCTTCACCACTAACAAGCAATTAAGCCCGCTTAAAGGCGAAAAGGCTGTTGTCTCTCACATTTAAATGATGAGAAAGGAAATACAGTCGTTGCAGAAGTCTAAAATTTGTTTTTATGCTAAAAGGAAATGCTATATCACCAATCTGAAGGGCATGGTCAGTGTGCCAGAGGGATGGGATGTCATCCAGAGGGACCTGGACAAGATAGAGAAGTAGGCCCAGGTGAACCTTATGAGGTTCCACAAGGCCAAGTGCAAGGTCCTTCACGTGGGTCAGGACAATCCTCTTTATCAATACAGGCTAGAGAATGATGTGATAGAGAGCAGCCAGCCTTGCGGAAAAGGACTTGAGGGTACCAGTGGACAAGAAGTTGGACATGAGCCAGCAATATGCACTTACAGCTCAGAAGGCAAATCATGTTCTGGACTGCATCAAAAGAAATGTGGTCAGCAGATTGAGAGAGGTGATTCTATCACTCTGTGATGGTGAGACCTCACCAGGAGTACTGTGTCAAGCTCTGAGGCCCTCAACACAAGGAGGACATGGATCTGCTGGAATGGGTCCAGAGAAGAGCCACAAAAGTCATCGGAAGGCTGGAGCACCTCTCCTACAAGGACAGACAGGGAAAGTTGAGGTTCTTCAGATAAATTACAGTAGAGAAATTAACTAGATTGACTAGAAAACTACCTATCTGCAACCAACTACTGTGACAAAAACATGTCAAGAATCTAGCTAAACTTACATTGTTCTATATTTATATCCTAAAGTCCTTAATTCTAAATAATTTCTGTTTCTTATGATTACAGATACTCAGATAATTGTTTCAATAACATACACTTTCTGCTTTTACTTCAAAAATTTTCCTCTTATTGTTTTTTAGGAGAATACAAAAATTCTTCAGCAATTGCTTCCACTAAGGGCAAAAGTAGCAGAGCTGCTTGGTTATAATACACATGCCAACTTTGTCCTGGAGGTAAACACCGCAAAGACCACAGATAACGTATCAGCCTTCTTAGGTTTGTTTTTATTTATAAACAGTACTTTTATATTTGCTCCCTCGCTGGAGGTGTTCAAGGCCAGGTTGCATGAGGCCTCGAGTAACCTGTACTAGTGGGAGGTGTCCCTGCCTATGGCAGGGGGTTGGAACTAGATGATCCTTGAGGTCTCCTTCCAACCTTACCATTCTATGATTCTTTATCCAATGTGGCAACATGACTCCTCAGCCAGTTTAAGTTTATAACTAGATCACAGTGTCCATCATGTTTAGATAGAAAAAGAACTCTCTGTAGCCTCTGTTCTGGCATATGTTAGACCATAGCCGCACAAATGCAATTACTCCAAAACAGTGAAATGCAAAACAAAAATCTGAAAATAACGTCTTTGTGACAATATAGGCAAGCACTTAAGTCTAAAATGCAGTTACCCTAATTTAGAACCAGAATAACTTATGCAGCCTAAGCAATTCTGTCTACTCAAGAGGCTGTGTCACAGTTGCAGCTATTCATTCCCTTAGCTGCAATTTTTTGTGTGTCTTTGATAAAACTGCATTAAGTATGAAAGACAACAGCATGTATTGACGCATCTTCCATGAGCTGAATGAAGAAATTAAGTATGGAACAGTAGATTAAATCTCGATTTCAAAAACCCTTTCATAGAATAAGGTGAAAACAGGGATATCTTGAAAACTTCGAGCAGTTTACAAATTTGTAATTATCCTGTTGATCACCGTAGATTTACTCTTCTGCATAGAATTAACCTCTTCTTTCTGGAATTATGTAGTTCCACAAAAGAGTATGTGTTCCTTCATAAATGTTTCCTAAGAATACTTAGGATTGCATATTGATGTGTCTTGTAAGTAAACTCCCTAAAATAAGTTAGTACACCAATGAAGTCTGTTTAGTGATCTCTAGTGAATTGTGGTGTCTGTGCATCAATAAAGCACCTCAAGTGTACTTCTTACTTCACCAATAATTCTGTTCTTTTAATCCTGTAATGATGTGAGCTGAGCTGCATCTTTGCCAGTACCAGTTATCTGTATATTTGTCAATGAACTCATGGTTAATTTTGATTTATAATTAAATATTAGGGTTACTTGATTTTTTTTTTTTTTAAATGTACTTATAACGGAGACTACAAGCTACTTTTACTTTCATCATTCTAAATGGGCTTACATAATACTAGGTTGTATTTTAGTTTTGAAGGCAACACACATTTTTAGTAGTTATTGTTGTGAATAACTTTGTATAGTATGAGATCATAAACTTTTCATAATGTTTCTTGGCAATTCTCGTAAAGGGAGAATGTTCACTGAATTAGTTAGCTTTAGTTTGTCTCTTTTGATATATCCTTAGCTACAAGCTTGGCTGTATAATTTTCTCTGCTTCGTTCATATATATTAATGTTTTAAATCAGTGTTTGTAAGCCAGTTTTAGGATTGGGAAGAAAAGCGTTCTGTCCTGTGACGTGTTCTGAATTTAGTATAATATAAGTTGCAAAAGTATTTGACATGTATAGCACCTTAACAGCCTACCTAGAAACAGGAGTGGCACTTCCTACATTTTAGGTATGGTTATTATTACTGAAACTCCAGTAAAGTACATACTGTACTACTGTAAATATTTCTGTACTACCAGACACTTTTTTATCTTCCTTAATTGGGCTCAGTTTTGGGGACGGTTCTCTTTAATATTTTTATCAGTGATTTGGATGAGGGGATCGAGTGTGGTTTCAGTAAGCTTGCAGGTGACACTAAGCTGGGAGGGAGAGTTGATCTGCTTGAGGGTAGCAAGGCTCTTAGGGACCTGAACAGGATTCATGGGCTGAAGCCAATATTATGACATTCAACAAGGCCAAGTGTCGAGTCTTGCACTTGGGTCACAACAACCCCATGAAACACTACAGGCTTGGGGCAGAGCAGCTGGAAAGCTACCCAGCAGAGAATGACCTGGTGGCGTTGATCAGCAGCCTTCTCAACATTGGTCAGTTTGCCCAAGTGGCCAAGAAGGCCAACAGCATTATAGACTCAGTTTCAGGAGTAGTGTGACAAGCAGAACTAGGGAAGTGATTGTTCCCCTGTACTCAGCACTGTTGAGGTCACACCTTGAGTACTGGGTTAGGTTTTGGGGTCCTCATTCCAAGTACATTTTGGTGCTGGAGTGCTTCCAGACAAGGCAATGACGCTGGTGAAGGGTCTGCAGAACAANGAACTTTGTAGAGTAGGGATAATGGTTGGACTTGATGATCTTGAGGGTCTTTTCCAACTGGAATGTTTCTGTGATGCCATGTGATTCTTAAAGGTCCTTTTCCAACCTAAATGATTCTGTGATTTTACAGAAATACGCTTGGTAGGGAAGAGAAACCTGATTCCAAAGTGATCTCTATTTCAGATGATTTGAGTAAGAAGCTAAAGCCACTGGTTGAAGAAGAAAGAGAATTCATTCTGGATTTGAAGAAAAAGGAATGTAAAGAAAGAAACTTTGATTATGATGGAAGAATCAATGCCTGGGACCTTCATTATTACATGAACAAAACAGAAGAGCTGAAATACTCCATAGATCAAGAAAAGATGAAAGAATACTTCCCAATTGAAGCTGTTACAGAAGGCTTACTGAATATATACCAGGAGCTGCTGGGACTTGTATTTGAGCAAGTAGAAAGTGCTCATGTTTGGCATGACAGTGTTACTCTTTATACAGTAAAGGATAATTCAACAGGAGAAATGTTAGGGCAGTTCTATTTGGACCTTTACCCCAGGTAATTATGACTTAGTGTTATAAATATTATGATGTAGTGAAGTAAATATTTTTCTCACTGACAAGATTATTACCATGTTCAGTAAATTGTCCTCTGAACTGTTTTCAGATTGTTCACAGTTTTTTTCAGTACAAATATGTTTCTTGCTTGTATTAGGTTATGAAGCATTAGTACCTTTTTATTTCTACTTTGAAATTTTCTCCTTCCAAACTAACACTAAATTTTATTTTCCATTTATACTGCACTGTTGCTCTAGTCTGTTCAGGACAAATTATATTTCTATCTTCTAAATGTTCCTAGTTTCTCCAGTTCCTCTTTACAGTTTTTATGTGTCTTTTGTATGCTGTTGTCCAGAGTGCTAAAGAAAATAGGGACCAGGAACAAACCTTGAGCAAACAGTGGTATGTGGTTCTAGATTAATCACTAGCTCTTCAGCTATCTTTGGTAGCTATTTGCATCATCATCTGAGTTCTGTTAGAGATTAGGAGACTAAACTGGTTTGACAGGATTTATTCTTAGACCTTTTTCATTGTTATTATTTTGTTGATTTTTGTTTTGTTTATTGCTCTTTAGCAAGTTATGAATTGGCTGATATGCTTTTGAAATAAAAATTGATTAAAGGCTTCTCTGGGTTAATTAGGTTAGTCAATACAATGGTGCATAAATTGTTCTTTTTAAGATGGCCTGTTTGCCTGCTATCTCCCTTTCTGCGTATAACGTGAATTGCTGAAGCTCTTTGTTAGTAAAACTTCTGACTTAACTAGGGTAGTTAACTACTGAGGCCTAGGGTAAAAATGTCCAATGAGTTTTTCTTTAAACTTTTGGAAATGCATTCAAGTGTATTATTTTGTCTTCTGTAACGTAAGAAAAATACTGCTTCAGAGGACAGGACCTTGTCCTTTTTGCTACAGCAGCAGTTTAAAATAGAATTGGCATCTACATTACAAGTACTTTCAGTATTTGAGTGAAAATGAGATTCTAATAAAATCATAGAATGGTTTGGATTGGAGAGGACCATTAAAGGTCATCTAGTCCAAGCCCTTCTCCCATGCTGCTGTGAATCCCAAACTGATGCTGTTTATGTACTTTTTTTTTCTTACCCTTGTATTTTACACAGAATCTTAAACTTAGTGACTCTTAGAAGTAGTGAAAAGATGTCATTTATTTGTGTAAAGCTGTAAAGAGACACTCACTGATCACCCCAGTTCTTGATAAGGCTTCACTATTCTGATGAGCAGGCTTGTGGTTTGAACAGTGTCTGATGTGTTTTCTTACACAGAGAAGGAAAGTATGGTCATGCAGCATGCTTTGGTCTCCAGCCTGGTTGTCTTCTCTCTGATGGCAGCAGAATGCTGTCTGTAGCTGCCTTGGTAACCAACTTCACAAAACCTGCATCAGATCACCCATCATTGCTGCGACATGATGAAGTAAAGACCTACTTCCATGAATTTGGTCATGTAATGCATCAAATATGTGCACAGGTTAGTGATGTTTCAATTCAAGACTTCTTTCTCAACTTTCTTAAAGCAAGGTGTAAGCCTGTTTTGGTGGTTTCTATTAATAGAGTACATATGCAGGTTTGGTTATTCTTCAAAGTGGCAGGTTGTGAGGGTTTTTATGTATTTATTTTTCTTCTCGTGGAAGCCATTTTCATGGGAATATATACTTCTGCATTTGAACCATAGAAGTTCCTGTAAAAAATAAACAGATCTACATGTAAGGTAAAGAAAGCACTCAATGGTGGTTTCTTTCACAGCTGTAAGACAGATGGCTTTTTATTACTTCCAGTAGGATTAGAATAGCTTTTGCTTCTATTAAAAGCAAAAAAACCCACCAAAATGTTGCTGTACCTGGGAGTGCAAATGAACTGTGAATCCAGATCACCTCTAACATTTTGGAATTTAGCACTCTTCAGAGCTCTCTGTCTCTTGACATCAAAAGCGTAAAACAGGTAATGCCTCAGCTGTTGTATTTTCTGTTCTTCTGCCTGATAGTGTTCTCACAATGACCAGAACAACTGAAGCTGGTTTGCAGTTTTTACATCAAGATGTTGGTAAAATTGTAAAATTGGTGGTTTCATTTTTTACTTACGTGCGAAATTGATTCTGCCAAGTGATAAATTCATCATTGGCCTAATGAGAGTTTTATGTTTCAGAGACAGACAAGTCTCAGTATTCATTCACAAAAAAATGTGCATAACTATGGTGAAAACCAGAGTTGATGTATCAATACTTTCATCTTCTTTATAACCAAATATTAGAAAATAAAATCAGAGAAATACAACACGTTAGATTATAATTTTTGACCTTGATCCTAGAGACTAACATTGCAGAATAAGGAAACACAATCATAGCAATCCATGTATTAAATCAATAATTAAGGAAGTTACATTTAGCCAAACTTCCTAATAAGTAGCCAAACTTGCTTAAATGTATTTGCATAGTGTTGAAGTTCAAAATAAATGATTATTTGATCATCTTCACCCTAAGACAGGTGTTTTTGAGCTCAAATGTCAAGAATCAGATCCTGTTTCTTTTAATCTACCTAGAATTTGTTTACAAATGAGATACATTCAGCATCGCTACAAAATTGACTGCAACATTTTGGTAAACAGTGAGGATGAGCATGAGTGTTTTAGAGCTCCTTCTGGGCAGTCCAAGCCAACAGTTCTAATAGTTTACTTGCTGGGGAGTTGTGCATAGGTCAGAGAGACCTATTTCCCAGTTTCCTCTGCTACTACTTGAGGTGGTTTCTGTTTGCATAGCTACTATGCTTACTGCTGTTGTATTTTTTTAATAAATTGTTACTTGCAGGTGTGCAAACTTGCTAGTCCCATGTGAAAACACCCTGTTCTCTGTGAGCTGTGTTTGCAGAGCACCATCTTGGTTCACGTGATGATTTGTTTAAGCGTGTTAAAATCTGACATTTAAAGAGTATGAGAGAATTGGACTGGGTGGGAACCTGTGAGCTGCTAGTAAAGGTCAGCTTTTGCAGACTGTAATAATGTACTTGTGATAATGTACTGGACATCTGCTGGAAAGCGAGATGTCAGGGCAAGGAGGGGATCTGTTTATGCTATGAGGGAAGGAGAGCTATTGAAGTACGTTGCATCAAATATCTTAGTATTTTTGTTAGTGTGGTGCACTTTTGCAGGGGTAAATGACCTGCAAAAGGCCCACAAATTCTTGCACCCCTCTTGCCTTTTGCTGTAGCCACTTCTATTCTGATTTCTTCCCATCTAATGCTTTCAGGCTTTTCTTCATAGCTGCTGTTCAGGAAGTACAGTAAGAAGGGGTGGTGTGTTAAAACAATGGATTTGAGAAACATGCAAGCATAAATGAAAGCAAATGGGTTTTTCTCTGCTGTTCTGAAGACATGACAGAAAGAAATGTGTGTGATATATTTGTCAATTCTGTTCTATGTTACACTTTTTTTTTTTTGTAACCCTGTGAGAAAGTAGGTTTGAAAGTACTCCACTGTACTACTGTGGGCATTTATTCTGTGCTGGAGGCTGGAACCTAAGAATATCTACAGCCCTTAGAGAGGGTATTCAGCAAACCAAGAATTCTCATTTTCTTTTAGTACTTGAAATGTTCTTTTAGAGTGTTGAGAAACTGACTTGACAAGAGGAGGTAAATTTATTATAGGGCAAGTGTGGAGTGAAACATTTTCTGTTAGTATTTGAATTGTCTTTCAAGAGTGACTTTATTTTTAGAAATATTTTGGGCTTGGAATGTATTTTAATGAAGACTTTTAACTGTACAAAGCTTTTCTTCACAATTAGTATTTAGACAGGCTTTTTAAGCATGAAGAGATTGACAATACTAAAGTAAAAATTAAAAAGCTGTAATGAACTTGGCTTTCAAAAGAAAGATTCTTCTATCAATGACCGAGTGTCAGATTTGGAGACCTTTAATCAATAAAATTGCTAGATGTCATTTCAGGCCATGTATTCTTAACAGGATAACTTTGTAAGTAAAATCTTTTAATCAGTGCAGTAGACTGAAATACAATAAACTATTTTGTAAGTGTATAATTGGACTTTATTATTTTACTTTGTGATAGTAGAAAAAAATTATAACAATTTATAAATTATATAAGTGGCATAAGACAGCAATGGAAACATTTGTATTGCTGTCATAACCTAAAAGATAAAAAATAAATAATATTAAGAAAACTGAAGTAGTGATTCACACCGATAGAGAATGCAGTACATAACTAGAGAGCAATTTATTTTGTTTGATTGAAATAAAACTATTGTCTTATCAATTAATTTTTGCCCTCCTTTCTTTAAAATTCATATTATTATTATTATTATTATTGACTTGTTCAACTTACTACTTTTAATTCTACTTTAATACAGTGATTTCTTTATTTTTTTTCCTCGTAGACTGATTTTGCTAGGTTTAGTGGAACTAATGTGGAAACCGACTTTGTAGAGGTACCTTCACAAATGTTTGAGAACTGGGTGTGGGAAAAAGAACCACTACAGCAAATGTCAAGACATTATAAAGATGAGAGCCATGTTGGAGATGCTCTCCTTGAGAAACTTGCTGCCTCTAGACTGGCTAATACAGGTATCTCTCTGTTCTCTCTCATTGTTGTGTATGTTTAAAAATAAGGGATTTAAAAGTTGGTGGGAAACATTTCCAAAAAATGTAGGACAGTGTCTTTCTGCATTTATTTACATGGATAGCACTGAGAATAAAGGCTGCATGACATATACCACTAACTGCAGGAACTGTACCAGCTCTGATTTTCCAGGCTACACATAGTACAAAAATACCTTGGTGTTCCTCTCAATCTGACTTGTATCTACCAACTCGACTCATTTAAAATTGAAGGTGGAGGGGAAGGTTTTCAGTTGTTTTTGGTCTTGTTCTTCTGGTAGCCCAGGGTAGACACTATGTGCGAGTACAATATCACATTTTATGCATGTATCATCTGCACTGGATTGGCACATGACACTTGACAGACATGGAAGTAATTTCCAAACTTAATGAACATACATAGCATATCCCAGCAGAAGTGTTGTAGCCCTATATTGCTTAAACAGTCTTTAAATTCTCAATCCAGAATCTCTACCTTTGCATGGACACACTGCTTGCCCAAACTAAGGTCCCCATTGTTTCCTTCTTCCACATCTTGTACCATCTTACGTGTATCTCCAGCATGAGATTGCAGTCTCATATCATCATCTGTCATCCTGATGTTATTCGGTCACTCTTACCCATCTATCCCTGTAATCAGGAATTCCCCAATATTTTAGTCTTACCCATTTATGGTACAACATGTCATTAAGCCACTGCTGTTTATTTCATACTGCTTCCCTATGCTGGGCAAGAAGCCCTTACCTTTTTGACATGTACAGGCACTGTAGCTACATAAGCATTTTGTTTGAGTAAGGGTTTTTATCTGGTAGCCGCCTAGAAAAAGTCTACAGTAGCTGCAGCAGTAGGGTTTTTTCTGTTGTTCAAAGGGTTTTAGGCTACATAAACTCGCTACCATCTGTGTACAAAATGGTATACTGTAAGAGAAGATAACTGAAAATATAATTTTAAATACTGTAATTTGCTTTGTAAATATCTGTGAGGAAAATAACACTTGAAAAGATGACAGTACTTTAATAAAATTTCTTAATGATGATTCTGTAATAAATATGCCTCTGAAATTTTTGTGACTGACGTAATGCAGATGGAAATCATGTAACTCCAAGTTTTTCCCATGGTTAGAATTCTAATAATCTAGTGTGCATGTTGAGAACTTTGAATGAAAGGTGCTGAAGAACGTCTTATCTACTTTGATGCTAGTTAATTAACTGTCCTTACCCCATTAGGCCTTCTAACCCTCCGTCAGATTGTTTTAAGCAAAGTTGACCAGGCACTTCATACAAAGCCATCTGTTGACCCAGCAGATGAATATGCTAAATACTGTATGGAGATTCTAGGAATTCCTGCCACTCCAGGTATGTCAATATGAAGCTTTTGTACAGGATGCCTTTCTTTCCTAATAATGCTTGTCATACAAAACCAGAGTTGTTTATAAAAGAATCTACTTGTATGAAGCTGAAGTAATTACTTTGAAACTTGGTGATCTTTGATCAGTTCTGAAGGAAGATTAAAATAAATATAAAACTTAATCTTTTGCTGGTTCTATTTTAGAGTGACATAATGTGAATGCAAATTCTGTCACATCTGTGTTGAATGTGCAACTAGCCTAAAATAGGAAATTGAGTTTCTTTTGCCAAGGCAGCTGATATAAATTCCCTATTACTTTAGGTCAAAGTATTGAAGTAACTGCATTTGTTTTAAATAAACTAATCTATTTTCCAAGGAACAAACATGCCAGCTACTTTTGGGCATCTGGCAGGTGGTTATGATGGTCAGTACTATGGATACCTGTGGAGTGAAGTGTTTTCAATGGACATTTTTTATAGCTGCTTTAAACAAGAAGGAATAATGAGTCCAAAGGTAAGTGTTGAATAGTTTTTTACTAAATACTTTTCTTGTAATTTGTCTCTGAAACCACTTTTATTGCAATTATAATCCATAGATATAACATCTCGAGTACTACTTTTATACCTGTCAAGTTCAGATCAACAACAATAACAAAAAGTGTATATGTGACTTACTTTATAAAATCATCTTAAATTTTCCAAGAGCACTTGGAATCACATACAACTCTTAGATATTCATATATTTAGTATTATATTATGACACTTTTAAGGCATGTCACATTGGCTAATGCCTTCATCTTTAATTTCAGGCTAAAAAAAGCTGTATTATAACGGTGCTCTATTTCCATTAATGCATTAATATTTCCATTAATCCATTTCTTAAGTATGTGGTACTTCTGTGTTATTTAGAAAACTGGATTTATTTTGGATTTAGGCTTTCACAGTGCAGCGTAACTTATTCAGAGATCCATAGAATAGTTTTATTTGAATGGACCTCAAGGATCATCTAGTTCTAACTCTCCTGCCTCCCTAACCTTTTGCTAGACCAGATTGCTTAAGGCCTCATCCAACCTAGCCTTGAAGACCTCCAGGGAGGAGGCATCCACAAGCTCCCCAGGCAACCTGTTCTAATGTCTCACCACCATCACTGTAAAGGATTTCTTTCTAATATTCAGTCTAAATATACAGCCCAGGATGTGGTTGGTCTTCTAGGCTGCAAGTGCACATTGCCATCTTATGTTGAGTTTTTCATTAACTGACACCCCCAAGTCCTTCTCAAGACTGTCCTTGAGCCACTCCTTGCCCAGCCTGTATTTTCGCTAGGGATTGCCCTGACCTACATTTGTACCTTGTCGAACTTCATGAGGTTGGCTTGGGCCCATTTCTCAAGTCTGTCCAAGCCCCTCTGGATGGCATCCCTTGTCTCCAGCCTGTCAATGAGATGACACAGCTTGCTGTCATCTGCAGACTTGCAGAGGGTGCACTCAATCCCACTGTCCATGTCACTGACAAAGATGTTAGACAACACTGGTCCCAGTACCAAACCCTGAGGAATGCAGCTTGTCACTGGTCTCAACTTGGACGTTGAGCAGTTGACCACAAGTCTTTGAGTGTAGCCATACACTCAGTTCCTTATCCAGAAAGTGTCCACCTCTCAAGTCCATGCTTTTTCAATTTGGTGACCACAATGTCGTGTGAGGCAATGTCAAACGCTTGACACAATTCCAGGCTGGGGACATCAGTTGCTCTTCTCTTATCCACTGATGCTATAATTCCATCACAGAAAGGCCCCAGGATTTGCCCTCAGTAAAGCCATGTTTGTTACAACTAATCACCTCTTCTTCATTTTCTGTGTGCCTTAGTGAAGACCTCAGGAGGATCTGCTCCATGATCTTGCCAGGCACGGAGGTGATTTGCAAATTTTTTTCTGTTTAAATTTTTCTCCCAAGTGGGTTTTGAAGTTCAAATCATTGACAGGTTCTAGGTTTACAGGTTTTTTTCCTTCTCTTGTGTAATTCTCCAGCCTCTTCTGCTGCCATCAGAAATAGAGGATAGTTAGTGATGTGGTTAGTAGTCCTGCCAGTTTGGTCAACCTCTCATTTTTTAGAGATTATAGTATTAGACTGGTTAGTTGAGACACTGAATGGGAAAGGCCTTCCAGTTTTCCTAATCCTCTTAAATGTCTTCTGGATTCAGAAGCCAGCACTATTTCTTCCCTACAGTAAATATATATAAAAGAGAAATAAAGGAGAGGTGAGAAAGTGCTTGAGTTTCTTATTTCTCTCCTGGAATTTGCCTTTGTTCCTCCCTTTCCTTATCACAGCAACCAGAACTTCTAGAACTGACATCCCTTCTAGAGGACGGAGAAAGTAAACAAGATCAGACTTTGACTTGAAGAAAGGAGTCCAAAAAAGCAGATGGGGTGGCTAGAAAGCTGAACAGTGTGTAAGCTAATAAAACCCTAAAGGAGTTTTGTGAAGAAAAGTAATATAATTAATAGTTTGAGAAGAAGTGGTGACAGAAGTTGTGGATGTCAAGATTTTTTTTAATGCTTGGGGTTTATGACAGGTACCTGTAAGAATAAGCATACCTGCTTATTCAGTGACAATGTTATGACTTGTTTTCAAGTGCAGGAGAGAAGAAATGGCAAGTTAAATGACAGAATAAAATAACTTTTTAATGCTTCTCATACAGATCTTAAAAATGGCATTTGGGAAGTGGTCAGACTTACTGGGCTTTTTTAGCCATTAGCAGTTGGAAGAGATGGATAAAAGGGTGCTGCTGGTGCCAGACTTGTGGGACTTTGAGTCAGTTTTCAATTCTGAGATATACACACTTCTAGGGTCATCACGGATTCTGTTTGCCTTATTCCCTAGCCTCAAAACTCTTTTTCTGAATGATTGTATAGTCAAAATATTAAGCTATAGTTTAGTTTTCCAGAATTCCTCTGTATCCTTTACTTCTTTGTGAAGGGTGATAGTGCCTTTTATTCTAATATTTTTGCTGGGTTTTTTTGTTTTCCTCGTTGGTGTGTTGCATGACTATAAGAATATTTGCCGTGGTTCAGCTAAAAGGCAACAAATGCCTCATGTAGTGTGAAGCCTGCTATCCAGGCTAAGAAGTGAGAAAGAAAAATGATTATATTATGTGTATATGTGTGTGTCACTTGCTCTCTAGCGTATGTGTGCATGCATACTTTAGTTGGCGCATATAACTTCAAGGGTAACTCAGAGCAGTGCTATCTACTCAAATTGATTTAATTTCAACTTTGTTTCCTTATTTGCATTCGTGTAAGTGTAATACAGTTCCACAAGATGAGAGAAACAATCTTTCACAAACAAATGCTAGATATCAATACAATTTTGGTAGTTACTCATGTTTTATTGTATCTAGATTTAGATTCATCTTTAGAACAGCAGGAGAAGAGAACAGTAATGGTATTATGATGAAGACTTAAAATTTGCTTCGCCTCTTTCTGTTACAATAAAGCCTCTCATCCTCTTTTAAGCAACAGTTATAAAAAATGTTTTCAGAGAATGTACCTATAAAAATTCTTCAGCAAACTCTACCTTTTATTGGTTGTCACTCACCTAAATTCTTGCACAGTATCTGAAATGACCTCTGATCTCCCTAGAATAATATTCTGGCTCTGAAAGTACATCGTCAAGGATTCAAGTCTACTTAAATAACACTTTTAAACAATATCTTCATTTGCTGCTCATGTTGAGGAAACTACCAAAAATAGTGAAGTTAATGCTTCAATCATTTTTTTTTTTTTTAACCATTTTTTTTTTCAGCTGGAATTCATTCACTACAATTGATAATGCAATTAATGCATAGAATTGCATTAGTTTAAAAGATCTACTCTTGGTTTTGCAGCACAGCTCTCAGGAAGTGGTCCTGTACTCTCATAGATTCAGCTGTGTAGGGGAAGTATATATGCATATATACAGTGACTAAAAGGAAGACCTTTGTTTCCTTCAACATCAGAACCATCTAGGACATGAGACAAAATAACATTTTCTCATTGATAACCATGTATCACAACCCCAAATTTCTCCAGATACATTCTTATATGACCTCTTTATAAGAAAGTTGTCATTACTTAGTGTTGTCTCAGAAGCTTGGCTCGTTCTTTTTAGAGGAATCGATTCCTTCTGAAGTAATAATGTTTCATCCTGAAAATAAAACCTTAGTTAAGTCTCCATTACTTTAAGATGCTGAGTAGGGGAGTTAAACATATTTGTGTATAATATGTATATAATATGTGTATGTATGCCATGATATTCCTCAGTGCTATATCTATCTCTGAATTGTAATCTATGTTCTTCAAACAGAGATTAGTAAGAGGAATCATCAATTAGGAGGTAACAGATGCTACATTTGCTTTTCCTGCCAGTCAGTCGTGGGGATAATAATCACTGAAGATTATATGGAGATTGTGTGTGTGCTATGTATTATAGAATGTCCTCCAGATGAGGTGTAATTGTATATTCCAAAAGAGTGTAGATCCACAAGAAAAATTACTTCTTCAGGAACAGGTTAAATTTCTGCTTGCTTGAATTCTTCTAGTACATGTAAATTATACTTGTGGTATATCCTGATTTGGTATTACTAAAATCTGGAACGAAGGGAGATGTTGCATCATAAGAGTGTTTTGGTTTTTTTTTTTTTATGTGGACCCCATACAGTTTGAAAGGTAAGAAGTACTGACATTCTGCTTTACATTTTATCAGGCTGGGATGAAATACAGAAACCTCATTTTGAAACCCGGAGGATCTTTGGATGGCATGGATATGCTACAAAATTTCTTGGAGCGTAAACCAAGTCAGAGAGCTTTCTTATTGAGTAAGGGATTATGTGTTCAGTAAAATTATGGTTCCTTTGTAATAGCACAGAAGTACTGAATTAGCTGGAAATGTCAGTATATTTCACATCTTAAATATATGTTGCTCTAAGGAAACTGCATCACTTTTTGATGATTTTTTTTTTTGAATTGTGTAACTGTGGTTTGTTGGTTTTGTTGTTTTTAATTACATAGGACTACAAAATTTAACACATCAGGGAAAAAAAAATTCTGAGATGTGCAGAAGCTGAGGAATTTGGATGTAAATTTTCTTTCATTGTTATAATACCAGTCAGTATGGGAAGTTGATGTTGTTTAAAAGAAAAAAGTTGTTTTTCTTTTAATAGATAAACTATGTCTTGTGAATTAATTTTAAAACTGGATGGGGATAAAAGGACACTACCAGCAATAAAATAAACCGATTCATTCTTATTCTGTGTTCTTCTGTTGTACTGATGGCTCAGTAGTGTCTTTGATGGAGAGGAAGTGTGTTTGCTTTCATTATGTTTTGGGTTCAGTCTAGACTCCTAACAAATTTCAAGGCTGACAGCCTGCCTCAGAGAGCTTTACATTAGAGGCACTTACCTGATACTTTTATACTTTTTTCTGATGCATGTTAAATTCTGTATCATTTATTAACAGTCACAGTATAACTATAAAGTAAAAATCCCTACCATTTCAGCTACTGTTTTCTTCCCTTCATTGAGGAAAAACAGCCCAAATGCATGACTTTGTCAGTACTTCCACCACTATTTCTTCATTGGTGATCACAAATCCATTTCTTGTCTTGCAAATTATATCAGTACTGGCATGGAAAAGTTTCACTTGAGTAATTGTAGTGATTTCAGTTGGTTTGTGAAGCAAAAGATATTCCTGATAGGAGTGGTAAAAATCAGTCCAAGATTTTGCTATACTTTTTGAGTGTGGCATGCAGAGATGCTATAAAAAAAGCTTCATAGATTTAATGACTTCAGCTGTGGGAGTGTGAAGGACAACAGGGAATTGGTTTGCAGGTTTTTACTGCAAGATCATCTAAATAAAGTCTGCTAATCCAGGTGCACTTTTCCTGGGTTTAGATATCATACCTTACTTCGCTTTTTGGTGATATATGTATATGAATAAACCTTAACTTTGGTTCATAGCTAATATGCTTTGGACATTTAAGCCATAGCAGTAAACGTGGTTGGTATTTTTATTTGTTTGTTCAGCTGCAAAGTAAAAAAAAAAAGTATCTGGTCACCTCAAAAGACTTCTTCTTTTTCCAGCAAAAGAAAACTGAAAGCATTTGCTTTGGGTCACAGTTTTATGTGTTTCAGGGGAAAAATACCCACCATTGTGAATGTTCAGTTGAAATTTTGTTTCAGTTTTTCTTCTAAACTTCGGGGGGTGGGAGGGGAAAGAGCCTGATTAGTTTATGAAATGGAAAAATCTTCAGGACTTACTTCCAAACCACGGGACTTCTTTTTGAACCACACCAGTTATAGATGTGAGGAAACAAAAGTATTTTTACCCAAAATATATTAACTCCATAGTCCAGACCACATAACTGAGTCAATTCTAACACTCTGAGTCTGTTAGAGTTTTAGACCCCAGTTGGCCGGGGTGATGAGAAGGCAATACATGAAATGCACATGTATTAGAACATCTTGAATAGCATTCGAAACAGCTGGAAAAGAAAGCTGAGGAAACTGGTGGATCCAAGACTATCCTAAAACCTGTGAATTTTACTTAATGTTTCTTAAATTCTACCTGGATTTGGAAGTATTTTCTAACCAGCAATCAGCAAATCTAAGCAATCAACTTTTATTAAGAAGCAAAATGCCGGTTTTATTTTACATCTGGCAGGCAGATTTCCACATGAGGGAGACCTTTCTCAGCACAGGCCAGCAGATTCTGGTCAAGGTAGGTAAATGCAAATGCAGTAATTCTAAACAAAATTATTTTATAATATAAAAGTTAGATTTAAGACAGTACTGCTACTAATGATAATTTGAGTTGTTGCTTTAGAGTGTGTGTGTTACACAGTAATTAAGATACTGAAATGTGAGAGAACGTTTGCTATCATAGAATTAACGAGGTTGGAAAAGACTTTTGAGATCATCAAGTCAAACCTATTACCAACACCATCTAATCAACTAAACCATGGCATTGAGTGCCACATCCAGTCTTTTTTTAAACACTTTCAGGGACAGTGACTTCACCACCTCCCTGGACAGCCCATTCCAATGGCAAATCACTCTTTCTGTGAAGAATTTTTTCTTACCATCCAGCCTAAACCTCCCCTGGAGCAGCTTGAAACTGCATCCCCTCATTCTGTCACTGGTTGCCTGGGAGAAGAGACCAGCCCCCCCTGGCTATCCTTTCAGATAGTTGTAGAGAGCAGTAAGGTCTCCCCTGAGCCTCCTCTTCTCCAAGCTGAACAACCCCAGCTCCCTCAGGCACTTCTCATAGGGCTTGTGCTCCAGCCCTCTCACCAGCTTTGTTGCCCTTCTCAGCGCACATTTGAGCATCTCATCTTTCTTAAATTGAGGGACCCAGTATGTGAAAATGCCTGCATGATTGTACAGTTATGTCAGCTAGATATCTACATGTGGAGGGAGAAGAAAAACCTAAACCACATTGTGACCATAAATCAGAGAGTTACATTATGTACCCATCCCAGAGAACAAGACTTTCCATAATTTGTTTTTGTAGAAGCCTCAGTCTGTATCAGGCAATAATTAAAGCAGATCATCTTATGGCTAAGACTAGGCTCAGCACAGAAGACTAATGGGTGTGTTCTGAAGTGCTTCTGAAATATCTTCATATGATAGCATATCAAACTTGTCTGCTAACTTTTATATTGGGTCGATCTGAATCAAACTTAGGTTGGACTAAATTACTTTTAAGGTTCTCTTCCAATAAAAATAATTTTATGGTTCTGTGACATTCATGTTCAGATTTCTTATTGTAAAGACCTGATCTTGGATTAGAAAAGATAAACTGAACAAAGGTATGTCTTTTTTTTTCTTGCATTGAAGCTCTCCATCACAGGCATGAAACTGTCTGTATAGGAAACAATTTATTCTGATGGTATTCCAAGGCTATAACCTGAAGTTCCCCAAGAAAATATGGACACTTCTGCTTTGGAAATATGAGTTAATTGCCTTGACACTGCATAGAAGCAAACATGTACGTTGAAAGGGCCAAGATGTAGCTGGGCATAACCCAGCCAGTCTGTATCAAACAGCTGCCTTTTCAAATTAGAGATGTATCTTAGAATTTCCTTGTATTTGGGTTTACTTTTTTTTACTGTCAGAAACTCAAATTGGATGTTGGCTTGTGGATGATAGGCAATGGTTTTCCCATTCATCTGCTTCCCTGGACAAGATAGAATGCAGATGGGTCACAAGATAACTAGGTGATTGTCTTAGCAGTCCCTCCTAATTGTCTGGCATAGGTCTAAAATTTAGGCAGGCTGGATCGTTTGCAAGTCACGTGATCAAACCTAGATGGCAAAAGCAGTCTATGAGCTCTGATGGCTATTAGTTGTTATGCTGAGTTAATAAAGAGAGCATAAACACATAGGCTGTTCATGTTTGTAGAGATAGGTGGAGTATTGACTGTCACTTGAGCTACCACTACAGTTCCTATACAAATAGTGTGCTAATGTTGTACATTAATATAACAACACTGCAGAATAAAACTTCCTCATTTTAATCAGTAATCAGGGTCAGTCAGCTGCTGACTTTCTTTGACAAACAACTTTGTTAAACCCTGTTTTAACAGATAACTAATTCTAATGACTGTATGGGATAAGTAAAATTACTGCAATAAGAAGTGAATCACAAGATCGAGATCTCAGATTCCTGTCTGAAAAATGAAGCAATTTCCAAATACCTTTAGATGCAGTACCAAGGAGCTGGGTTAAATGGAGACTCCTGGGGAGGTTTTCTAGAACTGTAGAGCTGGTTGCATTCTGAGGGGTTACTGACAGGGATTAGAGAGGCTAGACATCAGATGATGTAGTAACACAAGTCAAAGTAGGGGGTAAAAGGATGAAGTTGGAGATGGGTGTTTTGACAGTAGTAGAAGGGCTGCAGGGGGTGTCAGAGACAGCAGGAAAAAGACATGTTGAAAAAGACTCATACTGATTTATGAAAGACTCTTGGATGCTCTTTATTGGTTTATGGATTACAAACGAGATGCTTGTCTATGAATAGATTTATTGTCTTTCTGTTTGCATGCCAGAGAACACGAGATTATGCAGTAGCTCGCTGCTTGAATATTTGTGCCACTTCCTGACATCTGGAGATAAATTTTTGTTCCATCACTATTTTCTTTGTTTCTATACCTTAATAGTTTCCCATAGTGGAAGAAAAAAGTATGATGTTATAGAGGAAGTTCAGTCTGTGGGGTCTGTGCTGGAAATCCTGTATAGCTAATTTTCATTAGCTATTGAAAAAATTGTAGATTATATAAAAGACATGGACCAGATAACAATAAACCTATTTTAGGCCTAATTAGGATAGATAAAGATAAATAAAATTAATTGACAGTGGTTGCTTAGAAATGAGCAATCATGACCTAATTTTGTTCAGTATTGATTGAAAGAGAGTAGACTCCAGAAACACTTGCTTGCACTATATTCCTGATGAATTAAAAAGATATTAGTGCTAAGAGAGCCAATGAGTAAAGTTACTGGAAGAAAAATTGCAAATGAAAAGTGCTATGTCTTTAAAATTCAGTTGGCCAAAATCCCACAATTTCACAACTTGAAAGTTTTTGAGAGCAATTCTGACTAAGAACCAATCTGCTTACCAGTAAAATCAGCAACTAAAAACACACAAACCAGAAGTGAAAAGTCGGATAGAAAACCGTTATAAAAGGAAGAATTGTAAAGTATTAAAAATAACAAAGATAAGACTGTCAAGAAAAAAATACAACAACCAACCATAGATGGAAGGATTATAGCCAATAAGATATCTAACAATGCATTAAGAACTAATGAATACTATTTATGTTAGAGACCCATTAGTACATGGAAATGCTAGTATTACAAATTATGAAAAAGATAATTTTTAATTACTGTTTCTTTTCTGCATTTAGAAACAAGCAATGTGATGTAATCACATCATACGAGAGCGATGGGGTGCTTTGCAGTCTGTTACTGAGGATATTTAGCAACATCTACCGTGAATAAATCTTGCATCAGTAGATTGAATAACTTGCACTCTACAAACCTGCAAGAATTGGGGAGAAGGGATAATTTGCTGTTAATCTGGAGATACTGAGCATATGCCATTGTATTAGGAGACTGCTGATGAGTTCCAGTGTTCAAAGAGTGTAAATGAGTGACTATTGGTTAAATAACTTGAAATCTGTCATCAGCAAAATAGTGAGAAAGAATAAATAAGATTCTGTGGATGAAGAATTAAACAATGAGTGTAATTCACACAGTGCAAGCGATTTTATGAAAAAAACAGTTTTCAGGCAAGCCTGATCTAATCACTTATGGTTATTACAAGCTTCATACATATGGTTGTAGAGAGAATTATATAAGTGATATTTCACTTAATACTGTATTTTCATTTGAAATGACTCTATATGGTATCATTGGAGAATAAGTAAAATGGGTTAAGAATGGATTAAGAACTACTAACTGCTCTAGGAGAGTACTTGGTGTAGAATTACCATTGAACGGGCTACAGCGATGTGAGTGCTGTAGTGACTAAGAATGTAGGATAAAACTAAAGCTTGATATTCTAGAAAGCACTAGTGCTGGTGACGGTTCTTAAAGTATTTGGAAGCTGGTTATAGTAGTTCAATTGAATCTGAATGGTTATGAGACCACAGCAAAAATAATTGAGCAGTCTCATCATGGATAAGTAAAAGAATATTGCAGAAGAGCAGGTTATCAATGCTATTTCTGCCTGCAGAACAGGCAATTGCATGCATTTTTTGTCTCCTGATTTTTAACCAAAGCTAGTAGAACTTTTTATCACAAATAAACATAAGTGGTTGTGTATGTAGAATAGGGTAATGTAAACCTTTTGCTTCTGTGATATCCTTGGCTGTGGACCTCCCTTGCCAAGCATATTGTAGAGACAATAGGTTTATATGGGTTTAAAATAAGACTTGAACAAGTTCTAGTCTTGGAGAATCCAACAAATGGCAGTTAAATACAGGAAACACTTTTTGTCATCAGGAAGTTTCTGTAAAGTAGAGGGTGGCGATCAGAAGAATATTGAAGAAAATATATGTCAGACCTAAATGTTTTTCGATGCACACTTACTCTGCTAGAGACATTCAGCCATACTCCTTAACCTGAAGGACACACTCGTGACCTGGGATGGCCCTTACACGTAGTATTGGTAAAAGCATGGATGAAGTCTAAGGTGGCTGGGATTTCATCTCTCATTTTCTAGACATGACAGTGGGTTTGCTTGAATTTTGTTGGAAATTGCTTAAATCACAGATTGATTTCATTTTAGCACACCTGTCATGCCATCTGCTATCTAGTGTGGTAAGTTCTCAGTAGAGTTGTACCGAGGATCATGCCTACCAAGAAGACAGAAAGCAAAGAGTTCTCCCTACATTATCTCTTCAGCCTCAATAGAAAAATAATATGATGTCTGGGTTAAAAGGCAGTGAGTCAGCTTCTTAGGAGAAAACTTAAAGAGAATGATACTCTTGCTTAGCTAAGTTGGTATACAAGGGAAAGCTTGCAGCGGTGAAGGAACGACATATTACTAAAGTGGTTGTTCCCTCAGAGGTCCACAAAAACAACATTCAGAACCTCTTAGAAGATAATATCTGTCAATAAAGAACCAAAACAAAACACACCTTCGAACATTTTTTAATGAGAGTGGCAATTGTATATCGGATACAGAAATGATCACTGAGAAAACATAGAGAAATGGGTAATGAATTCCAAAACATGATCTAGGATCACAGTGAAAGAGGTCTTCATTAATGGGAAAGGTTTATCTGTGCACCAGAGAAAAATATAGTCAATTTAGTCACACAGCTGTGTCTCATGAACTCTCTCCTGGACAGGAGCAGATATACTAGAATCATAGAGTCATAAAATGATTTAGTTGGGAGGGGACCTCAAAGATCATCTAGTTCCACCCCCCTGCCATAGGCAGGGACACCTCCCACTAGAACAGGTCACTCAAGGCCTTATCCAGCCTGGCATTGAAGAGAGAGCATCCACAACCTCTCTGGGCAACCTGTTCCAGTGTTTCACCAATCTCACTGTAAAGAACTTCTTCCTAATATGTAATCTAAAACTCCCTTCTTCCAGTTTAAACCCATTGCCCTTTGTCCTGTCATTGCAAGACCTTGTAAATAATCCCTCCTCAGAATCTGTCAGTAGGTTTCAAAGCAAAAAAGTTCTTTTTTTGTGCTTTATATTTAATTAGATTTGTCTGCACAATTTTGTTAGTGATTCCATAAGAAGTTCAGGCTAGTGAATTCTGAATTAGTTCTCTCAGTGTTTTAAAATTTTGTGTGACTTCAGCGTAAGCAACAACAAAGCTTTGAATAATATAGGATTCTTTTGATTTGTCTGGTACATCTGAAAGAGCCTTCAGAACAGAGAACAGCGTAAAGTAACATTTCTGTACTCACTTTTAATCAAATTGTTATTAGAGAACCTGAATCTTCTTAAATTGCAAATACATGTTGAGCGTGAAGGTTTGCAAGTTCCTCTCACGTCTGTGTAAAAGCACCGGTGGCGCCTTGTCGTCTGGTAGCACTTGCACTTGTGCAAAGCCTCTTTACCTGTGTTGCCACTACTTCCACCTTGAAATATGTAATTTCTAAGGGCTTTACTCATTCAGTGAATCTAAATAACCACTTGATTTTTCCTCAAGCACAGAGTATACCTCCTTATATGTGTAATCTGCGTTTATTAACAGCATTTAGTGGCTACAGTTTACATGTTAAAATGAGAACCCAAGGTTAGTTATTTTAAGTGAAGGAGATTTTCAGAGAATGAGGAATTACTGAGCTCGGTAGGACACATTGTTAAGGGAGATGGAAAATCATAGTATGGTAACTTGCCTAGCATCTAAACATTTTTATCCTCCTTTAACTAACGCGGTTTTTTTCTAAACTATTTTACAGAATACATAGCAAGGATAAGAATATCCCTTACTATATATAAAAAATTGAGACCTAGAGAAGGTGAATATTTTGGCATCACCTTACGCAATATTTATTGGGGATGATGACATCTCCATTTTCATTAGAAAACTTAGTATTCAAGGTTTTGGAAAAAAGTAAAGTAATATTTAGCCAGAAAAGTGAAAATACTTGCTATGACTGCAGGAGATATGAGTACAAATAGGGAAAGATCACTAACATGATGATAAAATTTCACTTCACTGAAAGAACTGCATAACTGTAACTTGTCGCCAGAAAACACAAATACGAATGTATCAGTTATCATTTTGACAAAAAGATAAAATTAAGGACCACTATCTAGTATCTGTTATAAAATGAGGTATATAAAGTACTGGAGTAATTTTCTTATTGGTGAAGTGACAATATTTCAGATTATTTTATGCTGACTAGTATAATTTCAATGACCAAAATGCCCAAAAGGAATTGTTATGAAAATTATTTACTGGACAGACCATCTGCCTGATTTAGCATGCACTCCAGTGTGGTCAAGTCCATCTCTACTTTGAGAGCACTTGAGCAAATGTTCTGCTGATTAAAGAGCCTTAAATTCTAAGTCTTGCTTTTGGCACTGAGTTTTTTTTTTAATAACAAAGATGCTCATGAGCTTGGGTGGTGAGAGTTGAGGCCGCTTATACTGGTCATTGCAGACACTTGTGCTATTAGTTTCTCTTATATTTGGTGCTGTTGTGGTTGCCAGTGAGTGACTACACACCGATTTTTTGGCGGGGAAAACAAAAGGTCCATAACAAGGACAAAATAGTATCTCTTTCAAATTCACACAAGGACGCAATGATTAAGGTATACAAGGAAATACAGGGAAATACATTTTGGTTTTCATTATATGCGTGCAGTCCACTGAGAATGTAAAGAAAATAATGAGATACTATCTATACTTTTCTACAATGCCCATTTATGTGCAACGGCTTACTGTTGCTCACAATCTGCAGTTAATCTACAGTTTATGTCATAGGTTTAAGATCTATAAAAATTTTTCAGTCAGTCCATTTGCAGATTGTTCCTTCTGCATTAGCATCAGGAAGTCCCTCCAACCTCCTTATTTGTTGCCAGGAAATTGATCAGTGAGGGCACTTTGACAGTTCTGATGGCTTACCTTGCTATAGCCTGAGATGGTTAGCAGCTGTTATTGTCTGCCCAACTTCAGCCCTGTGGTTAAGGCCTGGAAGGAACTCTGATACGGGACAAAATGGCTCATTTACAGTTGCGCCTACTCAAAGCTGTGAGAGATTCAGGCAGTTAAAGGGGTTTCAGAGCTTTTTAGATATGTAACTGCAGCAAGTCTTTACTGCATGTTCTTACATGTCTACAACATGTGTAAATATAGTTGTGTCTTCAGAATAGCACAAAAGACACTTCAAAACATTTTTTTTTTTTTTGCAAATTACTCTAATGCATGGGTACCAGAAGTTTTTAATTGTTGAAATAATATGTATAATACTTCGCTTTGATTTCAGAAGCAGTCAAAGTAATTTGGCTTAAAATTTCATCAAATCTTCAAAAGCAGCTTGGAGGGTATATTCAGCACGGAGTGTTTCAGCTCAAGCAGTTATCGTTTGGCAAATTTAAAAGCAATTGAAAACAGGTTATTATAATAGGAAGTGTTGGGCAACCTAAATTGCAGGCACGTCTACAAGCCCAAACTACAATTTACAACATGTAGAAAGTAACTTGTAAGATGGTAATTTATTAAGGTAGGTGGAGGTGTTTCTTCATTTAATTTGTCTGAGTTGGTGCTGGCTAAAATTAATATTTTTAATGTGCACATATTTTTAATGGAGCACTGGATTTCAACAGCTTTGTTGTTGTTGTTGTCTAGCAGATATTTTTATATCACTTAGATTTTGTAAGTGGCAGCACTTCTTAAAAAATTTCCTAAGACTTTCCACTGAAATACTCTTTGGGGGGAATGATTAATTTTTCAGTTGAGATGCTTATAGAAATATTCCTTTCCATACAAAGGATAGCTTTTATAGACTGGTCAGGTTTAGACATAAGTTTTGCCCTAATATAGATAAGATGTGTTTTCTGGTGCTTGTTGTATGGAAACAGATTTTCAGCAAAGAAGTCAGTGGAGCTGTATTAAGTGAACTGTAGTCAGCCTGCATTAACAGAATAAATGAACGGTGAGGATCACCACATATTTAAATGCCTGCTAATGTAACCTTCTGTTTAATTTTAGAAAGAAAAAAATAGTGTGTTTTGTGTAAAGAATGTATTGTTTAACTGATACATATTAGTACTACCTCTAGCTTCTTGATTGGACCTGAATTCTCGCGGTGGAAAGAGGTGGAAAGAGCTGTAAAGCAAAAGCCTGAAAGACATAGAGATACTCTGTCTCAAATAAGGAAATTATCACCGTTGTTTCAGACAGTGGTATGCTTGCAGACTGAAGAAAGAAGTTGGAACCATCTCCCAGAAGCAAACCCACAACACAAGACATCAAAGCCAGAATGAACAGTTACTGGTGAGAACAACTGAGTAGGTTGTCATTGCAAGTGAAATGGGCTTAGATACTTGTGTGGCTTCTCTATGTCTAACACTTGAAGATGCAGATAAAACAATGTCAGGCCGACAGATGCAAATGTAGATGTCATACTAAAAAAGAAACCAAGGGCAGGAAAGCAACCTGGCAAATGACTATGTGTGCTCCATTTGAACACTTGTTGAAACTAAAAGTGGGTTGACACTTGACTGAGTAGTAATTATAGGAGTAAACAGGAAGGTGACTGTAATCTTCAATTTCAGAATGCGTCCTTCCTTGATAGTGAAATCTGATAACACAGTATATTGACTTTTAAAAGTGAAAACATGAAAAGGTATGACCAGGAGTATAAACTGGAATAAATGAGACATTGGTAAGAAAATTGCATGGTTATAAAACCCATATAAACATGAGATTGAGGTTAAAAGTATTTATTGCAGTGGGAGGATGGAGGAAGGGAATACAATTTTATTGAAACACTTGTTTTGCTTCTACAAAAATAAAGATCTTATTATATTTCCTGATGTAATAGAATATAGCAGATAACCTTCTCAGTTGTTCCAGGGACACCAAATCACAACAGCTCTGAGTTGTGCAGTGTGTTTAAAGGAGGGTAGAAATAGTTCTGTTGCTGCTGACAAAAGTCCTGCTGAGATGTTATTAATGGAATTTGTGATGCTGAACAAGGATGCCATGCCAAGTGGTCTGCTGCAGGAAGGCAAGTACCTTCACTGAGTTATTTTGTGGAATGATTTCCCAGGCTGGTCACAGCAAATTAAAACCACAATAATTCTGAAATCTGTGGTCTCTTTTGAACTCCCATAGTAAGATTGTATCTCTTTTGCATGCTTGATAGATACGTATTTCAATTTTTTTTCAGTTCTTCCTGTTTCAGAGGTTAGTTATACTGCTAATTAAACCCAAATAAGATATTCATGTGCCTTACTCAGTGCATGTAATCTTACTGAATTCTCACATAGGCTTGTATTGTAGACCAGGCTCCATTATTTAGCTGTTTAGTTTTAAATTGTAAGGAGAGATACAGATTTAGGTTAGCCTACTATTTGGGACTGTGTCTTAGTACTGCCAGTGTAATTGCTGTATAGATTATTTATAATCATTTCAGACAGACAGCCTAAGATTGCGAATAGTTAAATTTCTGTATTGCCACTGCATTAGTTATTTCAAAAGTATCACTGAAACTATGATTCTGCCTACCATGCTTAAGAAGTATGGAGATGTTAATATGTAGCAATTACGAAAGATTGCTATTAGCTGTTCACAATGTAAACATTTCTTCATGACGCTGACGTGTGAGTGCCTGTAAAAGATGAGTGCATCCATCCATTCTTCTTTTCAGCATGTGCACAAAGATTTACCAGGTATATCTGAAAAAGCAGCTGACTTTTTCAGTCTAAGCAACAGTAGTAGCCTTTCAGTCTATCATGCTATGTTGCTATATTTGTGCTATGAATTGAGAAACGACTTGCAGAGCTTATCCAGTTGGTTTGGCTGAATTGAATAATTGACAGGAGTGGGGCAGGACAGCAGCTAGAGGAGGCCTGATCCTCTTCCAATTTTAGACAATAAGAATTTTAGCATAGAAAGAGGCTGGATAGGGCATTTTGTATGGAAAAAAGTAGCTTTTTTTATCCTATAGTTAAGAAAGATGATGCAGATCAGCATCAGAGATTTATAAATACAAACTTTGATAATATTCAAGCCGGACATGCAAATCTCTGCAGTTTTGCAAATCTCCATAAGAACATTTTAAGTTGTGACCTCAAAATTTTTGAGCCTCAGACATGTCTATCATGAGCCTAATGTCATGTGAAGGCTGATTGTCCTGGACAGAGTGCAGTGGAAATGCACTGTACTTACCAGTGTCCTAAATGGTATGCTTAATGGCAGTTTGGGCAATCCAGCACCACTGTGCCGTGGAGACCGTCCTGACACAGGCAGATTCCATAGGGAAAAGAAGAAAGGCAGTGGTCATGTAATTGAAAACTACATCATAAAGCTCAGTCACCAGTGGGTGTAATTATGGTTGAACATAATTATGCACCTCATAACCTTACATACCTTAATTATAGCATCTCCTAACTCTTTGAGTGCTTGCCTTGGAATTCAGTCTGCTGGCCTGCAAAACACACCATGGTTGTATCCACTGTCGCCCTCTTGATACTGAAGACAGTCACTTGGTTAATCCAAGAATCTGTGGAGTTTCCTCTACTTAACTTTTTAAGCTACTTAGAGAAGAAGTTTGACATTAGACTTTGATGAAAATAAAGCTGTTACTGAGGGCTTTGGCTGTCTTGTTTTTTCTGGGGAATGACAGCTGTTTGGAGTGGCAGCTAGGGAGCCCAGGAATCTTGGAAGCTTCTTGGAGCATCTGGAGCAGACAGCATCATTTTGGAAATTGTCCAGACCAAGTGTCAGAGCAAAACACAATGCCTAGTGGCCTCAATACCTCCTGCCACAGACACATGGTGTGACAGCTCCCTCCTACACTCTCCACCTGTATGATCTTCACCACTCTTGCCCTTACTTACCTTTCTTTCTGGGTAAAGCCCCTCAGTCTTTGATTCTTCTCTGAAACAAACTGTGATAAAATGTATGTATCTCACTTGTGCAAATGCTCAAGAGCTCTCTATTGGAAGGAAGCTGTCCAGCCAGTTAGGTCTACATCATCATGGTGAAAGCAGAGAAATGTTCCACCCACAGCAGTATTTTGCACTTAATGGAAGAACTTAGCCTAACCCACACAGTCATTTGAAAACTTAACAGTGGTAGACAGGGAGACAGACTGTGACAAATGCATCTGGAAGACACAGCTTTGATCTCCGCAGAATTTTGATGAAGAATAATAGCAACTTTGGATTGCATTTAAGAATTCATGTACTGAATAAATAAAAGAAAATTGTCACCTTAAAGGGTCTAGAAAATCCAGATGTATGAGGAACAAGTGAACAACAGTATGTCACTTAAAACAACAACAACAAAAAAACATTTACCTAACAAAGTGCTGTTCAGTGCTGTTGAATCTTGCTACTTTTTGATGGGAGTGGGAGGTACAAAGAAACTTTAGTTGCTTTGCTGTGCAGTAACTAGTCTGTGTGACAACACTTAAGTAATGAGATACTCCATGGGGAATGGTTTGGGAGGGATGGATGCAGTAGTGGGTAAGACTTGCACAAAAGACATCCCTAGGGACACGGCTTCAATTTCAGCTGGCTCTACCTGGAACTTGGCTCTATTGCCCATCCCTGCACATAGGCAGCCCACACTATGAGATAAACAGAGTTTGTCAAAATCCATTAGTAAACCAAGAGATCTGCTACAAAATTCTATGTACTTTCTTGTCCTAACTTTCTCCAGAGCATTCAGGAGTTTCTTCTAAAAGCCCATCTCTTCCTGCTGATTAACCACAGACAAAAACTTAAAGACTGTATCCAGCAACACATTGATGTTGTTAGAAGCAGTAATAATTATGCAAGCAGTTCACTTAACTGGTCACTGAGGGTGTGTTCTGTATTCAACCTAAATGCAAGCAGGCTATTGTGTTTTTAGCAAGGATGTGTGGAATTATATATCAGAAACCACATGTAAGTACAGGAGATGCTTCTGGGAAGGCTCAGAGACTTCGATCGCTTTTGCAGTGTTGAAGAAACTGATGCTCTTGGTGCCTAGATGGAAGGTTTGTGATGTGCGTAGTGGCTGGGCAGAGATGTTTTGACAAGCGTTTTATTTCATTCAGACAGATGCAGGGTCATAAGATAAACACTGATACTTAGATTTCCCAGTCTGGCTGCTGTGCAGCATGTCTGTTGAGGTTTCTTCCTCTCTATTTCAAGATTTGTTACCGTAAAGACTTCTTTCCCCTCCCCCTCTTCTGCAAACTCTATTGAGCCATCACTGTGAGTTTCTTTTCATGTTAGTGCCCTTTCTCTTGACTGAATTAATTAAGGGTGAAACTGGAACAGTGACTCATAGAAAAGAAGGAGTTTCTTATTAGTAATAAGCAAAGAAGGCCACGGGAACCCACCGTTTCCCATCTCCACAAATGTCTTCCTCTCCCGTGTCATTCCCACATTGATCATGTTAACTAATGCCTCTTTAGGCACTAATTATTGTATTGATGAGTCTGAATAGGACGGTTTCATGATTTGGGGGCCTTGGGGGAGCCAATCTCCATATAGTGAAAGTGCTAATTGGTAGTTACTTTAAAGCTGTTATCCTACTTCTGCTGGTGTCCATTTCCATGGTAACAGGAGCAGGTAGAGCAGCATTTAGCCAAGTGGCTCAGAGCTCTTGGCTGTGTCAGTAGCTGCTGAAGTTGGAAAGATACCATACAAACTGCGCATGCAGATTTCCTGAGACTCTGAAGATTTCTTTGCCACAGATCTAAATTAAAATATCAAAAAAATGTTCTAAAAATGAGATTCTGATCTGTGTAGGCTTTTAAAAAGTTTTTATTTTACCCTCAGGTTAGCTGGCAGTTCTTCTAAAGGCTGGGTTGCAGCCAGTCCTGAGGGAAAATTATGTCTGACTCAGCGATTATTTTTTTTCTACAGCCTCCTGTGTTTCGAACAACAGCTTTGCCACTTCCTCACTCTTGGGCCTTGTCTGCTAGGCAAATTTAAACAAATAAATTCCCACTAGTGCTTTGAGCATGCTTTAAATTGTAAACAGTCTGTTTGGAGTAGTTTATGTCACTTAGTACAGTCAGCATTAAACTTAGGCTGCCATCAGCTGCAGCAGCTTCCTAGCTATTCAGGCTTTTAGCACCTAACTGTGGTATTTCCCCATGTGTTGCAAATGCAAATCGTTCACACTGTCTTTATGAAGCAGCAACGACTCCAGACTCTTGTGGCTAGTTGTTCATGCACTCAGCAAAGCCAGGCATGACATTTCCATGCTCTGGAGTGAAAGTTCTGAAGTGGTCTAAGTGACGTTGTGAGTGAAAGAAAATCATAAGGTATGCTACTTTCTGCCTGGATGAGCTTCAGAGCTCAAAATGAGCTCCAACAAAAGCACTTCAAAAAAGGGAGAGCAAAACGTTTGCCTTGCAGACAGATGTCTCTGTAGGGCACTGGAAAAAAAAATTTAAAAAGAGAGATACAGTGCAATAAGAATTATAAGGATTCTGTAGAATTGATTCCTTTCCCATGTTTCTGGAAATAATAACATCTAGAAACGTTATTAGCACCGATATATTTTAAAAGAAAGTTCTTTATTAGCTAATACATCTTATTTAAATAAAGTTTATTCAATTCTGTAACGGATATTAAATTTCACTCTTGAGCAAGTCTGCTGCCTGCAGCAAGGTTGTACCTAGCCCGTTTATTTAAAATAAGTAAGAACCATAGATAAAGCGTAGATAAATAATGTACAGTGCCTTAGAATTTATGGAGGAATTTAAGATCAGGCATTTATTTTAATTACTTGTATCAGCACATCAGACCTTAAATATTTGTGATAGTTTTATTTATATCCTTTAATTTTTGGCGTTGTTTATATGACACAGGGTCAGTTTTTTAGTTCTATGTATCTAAAGTAAAGGACAGTTAATGTTTTATCTTCCCTAATTTCAAGCAAAGAAACACTGATTTAAGTTCATAGGGCTTTTCCACACTAAGAGATGTCTTACAGTTTTGTAAGCTATGCTGTCATCTACCTGGCAGACCCTTCAATGTACTGGCATGGAATAAAGCTGGGAGTGATGGGGATACCTTTTCTGAAAAAGAAGATTAAAAGTGGTTTTGGTGGCTTGCAAATTTGGGGGCAGGAGAAGGAGAATAAATGTTGATAATAACATTCATTTTATTGACAAATTACGTGGTTACTAATCACAACTCATCCCTGTACTAGGACAGGGAAAGATGTAGTCCCTTCTCAGGATGTTTGTGCTGTAGAAGCTTCCTGCTTCCCTTGGATTATTCCACTTAGTGAAGCAATCAATGTTACTGAGTATCAGACTTCAAGAGTGTCTTTACATGGAGATCAAGTTTTGAGGGCAAGACATCTTGTGCTGTCCTCTTGCCCTTACTCAGCTTCTTACCATTTGGCTAGCATCCTGGGGTTAAATGGTCACTGTGTTACTTGGGTGTTTTCTGTGTGGTTGCACATTAGCTACAGATCACGCTGTGATGGGACACATCTATCTGACAAATATTCCAGCCTCACAGGAGTTGGACTAACGCAGAGGAGATACCTCACTTGCTTGCCTCTGTCATAATGCTTAAAAAAAATATTCTGGAAAGAGAAACATGGGAAAACTAATTCTCTATAAATCTCCATGCCTGCAAAGACAGAAGGGCTTCTCTGCATCCAGGCAGACCAGTTACAGATCCTCATGGTCATCAATCAGTAGCTCAGAGTTCTCTGTTTGGGAAACAAACAGGCTAAATGAGAGAGCATATGATGTTGTTCTATGTCCTGCTGGAGAAGTGGCTGTCATCCCAGTTTCACTCACAGAAATCAGCAGAACATCTGCACCCAGCAAACTGAGAATAACATGCTTACAGATGTAAAGAAATAGCAGAGTTAAGGGTGTTTACCCTAACTGGGTTAAACAAAACCAACAATGACCAGAGAACAAAAACCAAAACCCAAAGACCAACAAACAAAAACCCTTCACAAAACAAAAACTAAAAGAAAATCTGAATATACAATTACCCACTCCTCTTCAATGACGTTTGGCAGAGTGGGCAAACAATTGATGTTTGGAGATGGGGAATCTAACAGCAAACCTGAAGACTGCTGGGTTGGAGAAATGGACTGCTGCGCTGGTTTGTCTGTCAATTAAGTGCAGAGTAAATTATGTGCAGAATTAAAATTTGACTGACTTAATTCTAAATTTTTCTATTTGAAAGCAGAACCACTATGAAGCGGAAGTAGAGGAGGGTGAAGTTAAAAAAAATGCTAAAGCAAGAGGGAGGAGAATTGTGTGAAAAGTTAGTATGTAAATGCTATTACAACTGGTCACAGAGGAAAGAGCCTGCTCTGCTGATGTTGCAACTCATATCCTACTGAAATGCATTTCCCATGTTTGGATTTGCCTTCATTTGTAACTTCAGTAATGAGGCCCTGGAGCTGTATTGGGCTGACAACAAAACCATTTACCTGGTCTGCTTCTGCCCTTGAGTTTGTCCCCACGTAATTTTATTTATTTCCTTTGTGCTTCCTTGGCTGTGTGGCTTTTTGCACCTTTTAAAGGAAGCTGTGCAACCACCTGTTCTTCTTGGCAGGCCAGATTGGCAAAATAGTTGTTTCTTATAAGCCTGGGGCTGGCTTACAGTGAAAAAACCAGCAGAACACAGCCGTATTGTGTCCTTTGCCAACCCTGAGCAACGAAGCACAGTACCGCAGGCTCTTTTAAGGCAGGTACCACACAAGGGCTGTGCTGGCACTGGGAGTTTTGAATGGCAAAAGAGAACACATGATTGTGTTTGGCCATTCTGCTGGTAAGCCATTATCATGTTTAGATGTCATGAGCCTGCAAGTGTACAAACTTACCCAGTTGATCAAGCTGAACTGCCTTTTAGTTTGATTGGTCTCTCCTTATTTCCCTGCTAAATGTAAGCAGTTTGTGGTTTGCCTGGGGCCTCCAGTAGCAAGGAGGCAGGGAGCACTGCAGCTCTGCAGTTGGCCAGCAGTTCTGAAGGCCCCGTTCATCAGAACACAGAACCTGAAGCTACAGCTATTTCTGTCCCTTCTGCAGCCAGTCATACTTTGCAGGTCACGTAACAGTGTCCATCAGACAGCTCTGCTGACAGAAGGGGTGGCTGGACTTGGTGTGCTGCTGCAGTCTAGCCCTCTGCTGGGTAACTGAGCTGCTTTTTTTCAGTCACATTTCCTGTGGCAGTTCAGCAGATATTGGCGTATGACCAAGAAAGGTTCAGCAGCTTTGATAGGTCCCTCTCACACTACAGCAGTTGTTGTTATTATTATAATGGTGTACCAAGTGCTGCAAATAGTAAATAAGAGAAGCTCCCTCTCCCTGGTTTTGTAGCATCCAGAGCTAGAGGGATTATGGCACTCCTGCCACACGTGGTCCATGGCAGACCAGGAGGCAGAGTTCAGAGCTTCTAAATCCTAGATCAGCGAATTAACAAGATTATCCTTTCACTCTAAAAACGAGATTGAAAGAGATTTTGATAACAAGCCACCCAAACCCTAACTTACATTAAATTGCCTGGCACTGTAAAACATTTAGATTTTACAGTGCATGTACACTTAAGGGGAAAAAAAAACCACACAACAAAACAAACAACAAAAACCAAACCACAAACTCTGACAATAAAAAGTGCCACTTTGATCATACAGATAGTTGAAAGTTACACTACTGACATGTCTTGTTTTTAATAGCTCTCATAACATTATGAATATTTTCATAATTAAAATAACTTGTTCTGTGAAAGAGCAGATGTCCCAGTACTTAAATACATAGTGCTGCAATTCCAAACTTGTCTATTTAATGGCATTAGAAACAGTAGTTTGTCCTGATCAACAGCTCTGGTGACATCCTAGAAGATGCTGGGAGCCAGAACACGTGTATCTTCAACAAACAAGAATTTTTATGGGTCAGGTTTCTTGCACAGGGCTGGGTGCATGCAGCACCACAGAGCAGTTCCTGGCATTGGGCACTTTGGCTGATCTCTGAATTTCTGTTACAAACTTTCCTGATGTTTACAACCTGTCTGTGTGAAGGATCATTTTCACATAGTAGTACTAGATAAAGGTGGGCCAAAATTATAATTTGTCTTAAGGAAAGAAGATTCATAGATAAACCTTAGGTTGAAAATGTATCTTTGGCAAAGTCCATAACCTAAAAGAGACTTCAAATGATGTTACAGAATTCCAGCCATGAACTTTCCCTCTGGATTCTCTTGCAGTAGAAGTGGTCCTCCTCTATTCCTTCCCCTTCACCGCATTTTCCAGCAGACCCATTTCTTTCTTCCTTACAATGTTGACACTCGTATCCTCTGTATTTTTAAGTTCTACTGAGAACGGAGCAACAGTATAGCCCCTTTGAGACAAGGTTCCTGCAGACGTAATAGAATTGCAGCACATTCATGGCTTCCAGGGGTGTGGTGATGCACATAGGCCTCTGTTTGTCTCTTTCCTGCACACTTTGCTCAAACCCTCAAACCATGGCGGCATCTCAGTGTGACGACAGAGCTGTCAGAGTGAGCAAGTGCCCAGACTGCTCCTCTGCTCACCCGAGGACACGGTGGGTGGGTATGTGTTAACACCATACAACAGCATACTCGCCTTGTCTGGCATGCATGCAGGGCAGGGACAACAAGCCCTGCTTGCCGTGTGACTACTCGTGTACTCCTTGTGGAGCCAAAAGCAGCTGTCCCCTGTCATATGGCTGGATGTGCACTCTGCACACAGTGGAGACTACAAAGGGTTTAGTGATGTCATGTTTAAATTCAGTATATGCCATGGGAGAAGCTTTGTCCACATGTTCCACTCTCTCCTTAAAAGGCTCTGTTGGGCTGGCCTCATCTAAGTGCTTCATCTCAGCACTGATTTCTGAGTACAGCAGTGGCTATGCCAAGGAGCTGCCAGGACTGCATATTACAGCCTTGAGAAGAGAGGGAAGAAAAGATGACCTAATTGTAGATGTGTTTGCTCGAAACTTGTGTGTTAGGAGTGTGAGCAGTGGAAAACCTACCTTTACAAAGTTTACAGGCTGGATCTGTGCTCCCAGCAGTATTTGTCACACTGAGCAAAACTATCTATGCTAAACACAGGTGTTTAAATTCATTTTTATAATTGTATTATTCCATTAATTTTTTTCCTGATGTTTTACCCCTACAAAACCCTCTGTAGGTTGAAATCAGAAATATACAGTATCTAGATTGCCTTAGGAATGTCCTTACTCCGGGAAGGGATTTTCTATAGATTTGCAAGTCACCCCAGTGCCCTCAGCATGTTCCTGCACATGTTGCAAAACCGGGCTCCAGCAGAGCAGCTGTCAAACATCAGGCTTGGGCTGTGTCACTCCTCTGTCACTGCCCATTGACTATCAACAAGAATCAAAGTCAGTTGTGCACTACGCTGCAGTCTGTGCCTTAGACAAGGGCAATGTACAAAGCTTACAGCCTTGGTCCGGAGCGGGGAGAAAATGCTTGTTGCTTTCCTTACCCTCTGACACAGGAAGGTCTGAGCATGCGGCGGCGCTGCGGTAGTCCTGGCAGCTGAGACCACACTGCCCACTGTTTCAAATCCCAGCTGACCCAGGGTATAAACAGCTCCTCTTGCTGTTACAGTGACCTGGAGGCAGATCACTGTACAGGATCCTACAGTGCAGGAAACTGTCCGTGCGGGAGGACCAGAAAAGCTGCCCTCCCTTGCTCCCTCTCTCCTTCCCTCCCTTCCTCCCTCCCTTCCTTTCTCTCTCTCTTCCTTTCCCTCTCTCTCTTTCCCTCTCTCTTTTTCCTCCCTCTCTCCTTCTCTGTCTTCCTCACCCCCTCTCTCTTCCTCTCTTCCTCTCTCATGGTCTTTCTCACACTCTCATTCTTTCTTTCCTTCCTTTCTTCCTTAAATCTCCCAATTCCCCACGCTCTTTTAGCTTTGAAAACTCTGAATCTACAGAGAAAAAAAATACACAGGTTCTGCTAATGTAGGCAAGTCTTTGTGCCAAATTTTGTGATACATACCTTTAAACTCTTGCCTTATTGTTCTCGTTATGGAACCATTTGCATGGGGAGACTTTCATTCCGCATGACTGGATAAACCATTGGCATGGAATTTTTTTGTCTTCATTCTCAAACTATTGTTATATGTGGCATTAATGCTGAATCTTAAGACAATTCTGTATTGTGTTTTGATCTAAATGTGCTTTAATGTCAGTCTTTTTTTGCTTTCAGTTCACTTGTTCTTTCTGCCTAAAAAATGACACATGAACACTGAGGAGAAATGCCTTATTTATTTAAAATATATAAGTGATTTAATGTGGAAGATTTTTAGAGCTAAACATATATGCCAGGACCAAAGTTCAGTAAGAATTTCATAAGGTATATCAACCTTAGCTATCAAATTCTGAAATATTCTAGCTCATGGATATACAGTCAAGATTCACAATAAATTATTGCAACAAGAATGTTTAGCAACTAAGGTTGACAACAAGGAGATAAGAGTATTGCAAATGTGCAGATATCTGCCAGTTTGACTTTGGAAAATCTGCATCCTCCTGTGTATTTTAGCAAAATGAAACATCAACAGGCCTAAGAGTTCCATAAATTCAAGAAAAAATTATTTCCGCTCTAGTTCATCTCATTTTAATTACATATTCAGACTGTTCTGCTTCTCTAATTGGCTCTTCACTTATTGAGTGCTCATTTTTAGTGGACCTCTTCCACCAAGTCTTTTTCCCCTCAGAAGCCACAAAACACACTAGTGCTGTGTAATACAATTAGGAAATGGTCAATAATCCTGGGTCTTTACCACTGTCCTATGCTTAATTTCAGAGGCTTCTGCCACTAAGTCTACCTTAGTGCTGCAGTCCTGTCTAAACTGAAAGCTGAGAGGAGTAGTAAACCATTGAGACATATTTTTCAATGCAATAAACATTCAAATGTATTTATAATTGAGCTTTCAATATTTTAATGGAGCTGACTGATTAAAAAAAACAAAAACAAAACAGTATCTGTTTTAAATCTGTGATAATGCCACATCATAATAATGCTGTTCTTTAAAACATATTCCAGAAGCAACACATGGAATGACTACCAGGAAGGCTTCAGATTTGGGACAGAACTGCGTCTTTTTATTGTCATTTTAGAACCTGCTTTCCTGTGTCCCAATATTTCTTTCTAAATAACCTATGAAATCAGATTACTTTTAATTACAGAAACACCGAACCCCCTACTTGTTCTGCTTTCCTTCTTCTGGTGATCAAAAAAAGGATTTCCTGTCTTCCCTTGTAACCAAAGGCTTATTAGGATACATGCCATAAACCTGTACTTAAGCCAGTGTGAAGGAATTATCTTTTAAACGTTGTTCAAAAAATACAGGCATCCAGAAAAGTATTTTACTGGAGAAAATAGTACTGGATTTTGGGTAACAGAACCAGCGAATAGCATGAGATGAATTAATTGCCTCTCATTTCATATAATATCATTCAACACCCCTGACTTCTGAATTAGCCTGCATTGTATAGCCAAAGGCACTACAAAAGAACTCTAAACAAATATCATAATTATATCTTCACCATATTATGCTTACCTTATTATGCTTAGAAGGCACATTTCTCACCATCCTGGCTCAAAGGAAATCGGGTTTTACAATCTAAGCATCTGTTTTCAGTAAGAGATCTAAATTTCTCTGTCTTTTTCCCAATTACTAATAGAGTTTAGAGATTCTTGTTATTTATACATAGTTTCTTATTAATATGATTCTTAATAGAATTTGAGGTCTAAGTTGGGAGGGAATTCCCAGCACTACTAGACGCTACTCAGAATCTCAGAGGCATGGTTTAAATGAGAAAATCCAGTCTTACTTCTTCTGAAACAAATCTAAATACTGGAAAACTTAAGACAAAAGTAATTAAATCTCATTTTTTATATAAATGGCTGGATGAATGATAGTTTAAGGCACATTGGGTTTGTGTTGTCTGAATGAAAAAGTAATGTAATAGTCATAACAGTGAATGTAAAGCATTTTTAATTGGGATTTTGGAAGATAGGAGAATCTTCAGATGACTTGGTCAGAGTAGATCAGTCAATCACCTTTCCCATATGAAGGTATCTTTATTGGAGGGGTAGTTGTTTCTTAATGAGATCTGGCTGCTATTTTGTGGTGGGTTTGTTTGTTTGTTGGTTGGTTGGTTTGGGTTTTGTTTGTTTGTTTGTTTTTTAAGAACGTTAAGAGAAAGAAATTAAGTAAAACTCTGTCTTTAACCTTTGTTCTAGTAGATTTAGTGGAACTGGTTCTGCCTCTCTTTCCGTATTATGTCAAGCTGCATCAGAGCAGTACAGTGTTCTGTGGTCACTTGATACATATAAAGCTTTAACTTTTGGAAAAATATCAGTCTGCACTGTAGATAAAAAGAAAATAAATGTGGCACAACAATGTTGTTAGAAACACTGTATTTTTACTCCAACTAGTTTTATATATTCTAAAAATACACAGATATGAGGCTTGTCTTGTGTTTCTTTACCATGGGATATCCCACGTGGGAAATACTGGTTGTGTGCTGTAGAAAAAGGAGAAGGGGACAGGCTATATTTAAGCATGATTAAATGAAGCTTATTTTTTTTCACTGCTGTAACTGAAATTACTTTTTGTAACTGAAGTCTGAAAGCTATGCAAGAAGTACCAGAGAGAAGGGAAACAGGACAGAATTTCTGTACTATTCTCAAAACAGCACAAGGAATTCATATTAACTTAGGTTCGCATTAAGTAAATTGCTATCAGTGGGAAATTTATAAGCCAAATATAGACTGTTCTGGGTTATTTTTTAACTGTAGTGTGACTTGTCCACTCTTTTAGTATCTTCTGTCAGCAGAGTCTAACAAGCAGTGGTAGTATGTCAAAGCAGAGTATGCATAAAAGATGGATTTTACAATGGTGTCAGCTGCATAGCATTAGCAGACTAGGTCAGAAAGATACTATTCTTTCAAAAGGGTAGAATAGTCAGCTTTAATATATATGAAAATGTTCCTTAAAAACAAATCAGACAACAAAACCTCAAACAATCAACTTACAAAAAGGAGTATGTCCACACCTTTTTTTGTTAACAAACAGTGAATAAAGGTCTCCCTACACACCAAAAAAACAACTTAACTCTGTTTAAAATGAAAGTAATCAGGCAACAGTCTACAGGAAGGGAAACTCTGTTTTTTTATTATTTAGTAGTCAAGAACAAATGGGAAAAAAATTAAAAATACAAGTGTCTTTATATAATTACAAAATGTTTAGTACTTCAGCCAACTATAAGGCTGCATGTTACATATTAAAAAAAAAAAAAAAGATTGTGTGCATCATGGTTCATTTGGGTGTTTAATTCTTTTGAATGGACACTGGATTAACAAAGCATATTCTGAGGATATTTACTTACTCCAAGCAAAATCTTAATTTAAGTGAGTTATGTTTGCTCTCCTATGGCACTGACACAGCTGATTTTTCCTGCATGTGTGTTGAGAATTATCAGGTGGGATAAATTAAGTCTTAGAACCTCCATTGGATGTACTTAGGAATCTTACTTTCCCTAAAACAAATGGAACTAAATGCCAAAATATGTTCATTGGATCTAGGTTCTAGCCTTTTATTCAAAAGTCACTAATATATATATTCAGTCTTTAATCCTTGAGTGATTGTAAACAACCACAGGGCTATAGCAGAACAGTGAGAGGCTTAAAATGAGTAACTACTGAAATCCTGTTTAAATCTTTCACCGAGAATTCCAGAGGCTTTGTGTTACACATGCATTTATTTAATTAAATGGAGTATCATATGTGCATAGGTTTGGGGTTTTCTTTTTGGAGTGATAGGCTGGGCTAATAGTGGGTGTTCTACTACTTCATTTCTTCAGTCCTCTCCTTACCCTTCCCTCCTCTTTATGCCTTCATTTACTAATCTGCCTTTCCTTTGTAGTCATCTTCACCCACAGACTTAATGACTTCTCCTTCCTACCAACCTTTTGTTTGTCTACCTCGTTTTCCATCAGATCATCATTTCTACTCTTCAATAAAGTCACAAGAGAAAAAAGCAAATTACCTTGCAGAGAGAGACAGACCAGCTGATGAAAGGGTGCCACTGCAGTAAGAAAATGGACACGTCAGCTTTCTGCCTTGCATGGTGTTCACCCTCACTATATTTCCCTGCTTGTGCTGCTGAATGGTTTTGTAGGGTGCTTGTAGTTTCTGGCTACATGTGACTACTCTAGTTTTCCTTTTTCAGTTGCTTCTCTGTTCTCCCAAGGCTTTGAGAATATCCTTCTGCTCTATTTGATAATATTGGTTTTCGATTATCTTCTTTATCTCTTTGCAGCTGCACATTAAGAGTACTAACTGCTCACATCCATTTCCTCTGTAGTCACCCACAGGTATTAACTTCCTAAGGACTACAGTGTCAAGAGCTCCTCCCTACACTGTAGCCTTCTTAACTGAATCTTTACTTGCATTTCTTTCTTAAAAAGTCACTCCCGCCGTTTTCATAGTGTTGATCCTTCCTTCACAAGAGAACTAATATTTGCTTTTTCTAATTCATTTCTGGAAACCTACATACACAGGCAGCATGGCTGTGATTTGCCAGTATTTTTATCAGCTTCACACACAGGAAAGTAAAACAACAGCTGGGGCATTTGCATGGTACTCAAATATGGTAAAACTGGTCTTTTCGTGGCTTCATAAACAATAACCTGCCTGGGCTTACTTTTTCTTTTCCCAAAGCAGCAGTCTTCTTCTGTTTACCACTCTATTTTTCACCCTTAGAGTCTGGTCCTTCCCTGAAGCTCAGCTGACCTATTTTCAGGAAGAAAGGAAGGTCTTCAGTATTCACTGGAGGGTTAAACACTCCCCTTTTATTGTAGACCCATACATAAGAAGATAAAATTCAGGACTGCACTATAACACAATGAAAGAATTCAGAGACTGTTTCCTATACGTGGCGGAGCAAAAAGCAGCCTCATCCTATGAAGTCAGGAAGGCCAGAACATGGCTGGAGTTGAACTTGGCAAGGGATGTGAAGAATAACAAGAAGGGCTTCTACATGTGTGTCAATGAAAAAAAGAAGGTTAAGGAAAATATACTGAAGAGGAAGAATGGTGAGCTAGCAACAACAGATGAGGAGAGGGCTGAGGTTCTCACCAACATTTTTTACTCAGTCTTCACTGGCAACCTCTCTCCCAACACCTCCCAATTAAAAAAAAACACAAGGCTGGGGTAAGGGCAGCCAAGTCCCTCCCACTCTATGTGAAGATCAGGTTTGTGACCTCCTGAGGAACCTGAATACATCCCAGATACATCCCAGAGTCCTGAGAGAATTAGCTGATGTAGTTGCCAAGCCACCCTCCATCATATTTGAAAAGTCCTGGCAGTCAGGTGAAGTCCCTGGGAACAGGAAGAAAGGAAACATTGCATCCATTTTTAAAAAGGGTAGAAAGGAGGACCCTGGGAACCAATAACTTGTCAGCCTCACCTCCATGTCTGGGAAGATCATGGAGCAGGTACTCGTATAAGCTCTGTCAAGGCACATGGAAAACAGGGAAATAATCAAAGACAGCTCATATGGCTTCACTAAGGGTAAGTCCTGCCTGATGAACCTAGTGGCTTTCTTACGATGGAGAGACTACATCAGTGGACAAACAATGACCTATGGATGTGATATATCTGGAATTCTGCAAAGTCTTTGACACAGTCCCCACAACAACCTACTCACCAAGTTGGAGAGATATGGATTTGATGGGTGGACTGTTCAGTGGGTAAGGAATTGGCTGGATCCACTACCCTCTGGCATCCAGAGGGTAGTGCTCAATGGCTTGAAGTCCAGATGGAAAACAGTGACAAGTGGTGTCCCTCAGGGGTCCCTGCTGGGACCTGTGCTGTTTAATAATTTTATCAGCAGTATAGACAGTGAGATCGAGTGCACCATCAGCACTTTTGCAGGTGACACCAAGCTGAGTGGTGCTGTTGATACACCAGAGGGACAGGATGTCATCCAGAGGGACCTGGACAAGATTAAGAGGTGGGGCCATGAGGTTCAAGAAAAGCAAGTGCAAGGTTCTGCACCTGGGCCACAACAATCCTCACTATCAGTACAGACTGAGGGATAAGGTGATAGAAAGCAGCCCTGTGGGAAAGGACTTGGGGGGTGCTGATGGATGAGAAGCCAGACATGAGCAGACAGTGTGCCCCTGCAGCCCAGAAGGCAAATCATATCCTGGGCTGCATCAAAAGATGTATGGCCAGCAGATCCAGAGAGGTGATTCTGCCACTTCACTCTGCTCTGGTGAGACCTCACTTGGAGTACTGCATCCAGGTCTGAAGCCCTCAACACAAGAAGGCCATGGACCTGACGGGGCAATTTTGGAGAAGTCCATGGAAATGATCAGGGGACTGTAACACCTCTGCTACAACGACAAGCTGAGGGAACTGAGTCAAAACAACCCAAGAGCAAGCTACAGACTTGGGGATGTGTGGTTGGAAAGCTACAACTCTGAGAGGGACCTGGCAGTATTGGTTGACAGTTGATTAAATATGAGTCATCAGTGTGCTCAGGTGGCCAAGAAAGCCAATGGCATCCTGGCTTCTCTTAGAAATGNAGAGAAGAGCAGATTTAGGTTGGACATTAGGAGAAAGTTCTTTATCATGAGGGTAGTGGAACACTGGAACAGGTTGCCCAGGGAGGTAGTTGAGGCCTCATCCTTGCAGATACTCAAGGTCAGGCTTGGCAGGGCTCTGAGCAACTTGATCTAATGGAGGATGTTTCTGCTCACTTCAGCAGGATTGGACTAGATGACCTTTGGAGGTCCCTTCCAACCCAAACCCATTCTATGATTCCATGAGCTTCTCTGGAAGCATAGTCATGTATGACTGGAAAATCTTGCTTATACTGTGATACAACTACCTGAA
>WBNM01032315.1:0-10321 GCA_013399055.1 Ramphastos sulfuratus | reverse complement strand
ATTAGCTCAAACCAGCACATGGCCGAAGGAAACCAAGAAGTCAATTAAAATGTCAAGTGAAGTTGTTATGAATTTAGAAATATTCATTCATAATTGAGAGTTCATCATCCCAAAGTGTTATTTTATATGATAGGTTTAGGTCATTATAAAGAATATTCTTCTTGCATCTGAAACTATGTAAAAAGGGACTGTAGTTGTAAATGTACTAGATGAAGTACTAAATTTTGAGAGAAGAATGTGGAGGGGAGGGTGTGCTTAGACTTTTTTATTATTCTTTTATCTTTTTCCAATCCTTTTTTTTTGTTTGTTTGTTTTATAGTTTGCTTTATGTGCTTTAACTTAGACAACATTAAGAATTTATTTTTAAAGTTCAGTTCACATTGCCCTCAGTGTAAAGTGTTACCAAGGAAAGTGATAAACTATGGGGTTTTTTGTATATATCTCTCATCTATGTTTTCTTTTCCAAGACAGGTATCCTCCTTGGAAATTCTTTCACACTCTGTTGAGACAAGACTCACTGCTAGAATAAAGAGCTAGAAGTCAACTCTTCTCTTCTTTGTTATTCCTCTTTTTCTTATGTCTTTACCATCTTTCACCTTTCCTCCATTTCCCTTCTTCAGCTTATCCCCTTCCCCTCAGTTCCCCAATTCTTTATCTTTGCCAGTTATGAACAGGCTGTAGGTACCACCTTTCAGAAGTCATAGTTTTTAAGCACTGCAGTCAAAGAATAAAGCAAACTCTTCTGACCCAGCAGGTAGCATGCTTTTCAGCTAATTATTTCTTCTGAATGTCATTGAGGTGCTTCCTTAATGTGTAACTCCCAAGTGCACTGCTTCTGTCACAATTACATAGGTTAATATTGTCAGAAAGGATTATTAGGTTTCTTTTAATTTAAAATTCTCAGGGTTATGTTTTTTAAGTATTTTGTGACTTTAGATTTGAAGTCTGTATTTGAAATTAATTAGATTTTCCCTGCTGAAAAATAATAACTTACTTTTTATTTTTCAGTTTTCAGGGCAATTTTTTTCCCCCTCAGTGGATTTTCCCCATTAGCACTCTATCAGTATCTCTTTAGGAAGCCTGTGAAGTGATGCAAACTGTTCTTTTATGAAGTCTTCGCGAAGGAATAGAATTAAAGTGTTATAAAAATGTGTAGTATTTCAAAAACACATGCAGAATCCTAAGAGCAAGTGATGATTCTGCTACATTCTACAGGGTAGACTTTCAGAGACTCTCGGTTAAGTTTATTCCCTGTATTAAGGCTTTCAGTCTGGTTCCCTCATGGGCAATTCAGACAGCTCCTGGAGCCTACTTTAAGAGCTAGTTATGAACTTGGGAAATATTCATTTGAGTTCTATTTTTTTCAGCCAAAGTTATTATTGTCCAACAAAATAAAATACAGAATACCTGTGGAAAAGTATTCTTTCATGTTATTATCAGATTCTGAAAACACATCTGTTCTTCCTTCATGAAAGAATCACCTAAACTGATTTTAACAATAGCTACGGATGGTCTTGGGTAAGGCCAAAGCTTGTGCTTCTAGCAATCCTGTAATTGGAGAGTTTTCACCACAGGGATCCTAGGAAATCTTTTCTGAGGATTAGGTGCCTGACTGTAACAGCCTTGCTTAAATCCGTATTCTATTTAGCTTGTCTTCAGCCCAGTTATGAAGCACATTTTCTTTCAGAAGCTGGTCCAATATTTTCCTGTGATTTACTGCAGCTTAACTGCTGGCACCATTAAAAAGTGTAATCGTTTTTCCCCTGTTAATGACAACAATTTTATGATCTTCCTAAATCCTGTCTCTAAACTTTAAGTAAGTCCTGGATGATGTTCTGCAACATGGGGAAAGCAAGCCACATCATTCTCACCTCTGGTTTTCCATTGGCTTCCTCTGCTTATGTGAACCTATTTTAAAGTCATCTACCCTGTGTTATCCCTAACCTGTACAAGCTATTACAAACACCTGTTTATTTTCTCCGTGAAAGTCCGTTGTTTTTCCTAACAGCAATGAATCTGTGCTAGTAGGGACATTAAATCCACCGGGCTAAGAAAGCTCATTGAAATACAGACCAGGCTTAACTCAGCTTTTCCAGATGCCATAACAAATGTCTTATTAGAGAATATGACACTCTAAAAATAGTTTTTGTTCTGACGCACCATCGTCATTTCGTCCATCTTCATAGATGCTACTCCTAAATTTGGGCCAATGTGCTCATCTGGCAGCTTGCAACTTTTCTTTATGTCACCGTATCTTTTGAAGCTTCATGACACCTTGCTCTTTCTTCTTACATCCTTTCATACCCTTATGCCTCTATCTCTGCTGAGCCTTACAGATTTTTCCTGAAGGAAAGATTCTTTTCTCTACTGCTTGGATGGATTCCAAACTTGATATGTCCCAGGTTCTATCAGATTCTGAAATTCAATTTTGAGGAGCCTTTAGCTGAAACAAACAAACAAACAAGAAAAAAACCCTAAAACCAATCAAAATCCAACAAGACCCAGCAAGACCACTATACTGAAGGAAATTTATTGAACAAACTTTCCTTGGACTTTCTGTTGTGCCCACTCAAAACAAGATGTTTTCAATTTTGGGGACTAAGGATTTTCAGAACATCAATTACTGCTGGTATGTACAAATAGAGGAGTAGAAGAAAGATGGAAGATTATTAAAGGGAATAAGGACATACACAAAATTCAGATTTTTATTATTAAAAAAAAAAATACACAATTGAGAAAGACAACCTTCTCAGAATTTCTCCTAAACGAATATTTTAAATTTACTTTCTTCTTTAGTTTATGATTGTCAGAGTAGTGTCTTTTATTCATGAGGTATGTTACCTATTAAAGTCACATTATTTATTAGGAAGCTGATGAACCAGCTCAAGAGAGTCACATTTAGGTAAATGCAAGCTAAACTCAGATGTGACTATCTCTATTAATACTTTCTATTAATTAAGGAATATATATAATTGCAATAATATCATTGACTGCATAGCAAAGTAACAAAACATTTGAAAAAGTGTACTAAAAATGATTGTTTGCTAATATAAGCATGTTTTCTTAATATTCTAAAAATATATGGGGCTCTAGTTACTGTCAGCGTGGTTAAGGATAAATTTTATTAGTAACTCCAGTTAAACTGACCTAAGGAAATCAATAATTCTTAAAATGCCTCAGAGTCTTTTAACTCACATTTCAGAGACAGTTACTGTTTGTAATTATAAGTTAATTAAATATCGATTATTACAAGAGTCTCTTTGATTTAAAAGGTAAAGCTATAAGATAAACCTTGTTATCTTCTTATTTAAAATTACAGTGGTAGTAAATGTGCAATTATACTTCATTGTTATTAAGTAAAATTTGTCTCATTATTCAGCTTTAATTGGTACTAAACATTAAACATGTTAGATACTGTTGTTAAGCATTGGAAAAATTGTTCTGAATATCAAATATAGATAGCAATAGTAATCATCCTGAACACCCAAAACATTTATTTCAGGTTTGATGATGATATGATGTTTATCACCAACTGATTAATTATATCATATTAATAGCCCTAACTTATTTTAATTTCACAGGCCTGATAGTTTGATTTATCTTCAATATTCTCACTGGATCTTGAAGTCAGAAGGGTTTTTCCCTAACAATTGATCAGTAGTAAATTATTATGTAGTAATAGAAATATTATTTTTCAGTGTTGTTAGTAGATTTTCAGAGCCAAGAAGTGAACTAGTAAATTTCCTACCATTCCTTCACCTCCTGAACAAGGGAAACACTTTTAAAGCTATAGATTAAGCTACAGCATATTTTTGACACGTCCTGATTTTGTGCAGAGTCTGTATATACCTAAAATGAAGGATAAAGGAAAATATCTGGTTTTCCTAATGCTCCACAAAGCAATGTTCCATGTCTTTTGATTGAGCTATATTCCTGTATCACTTCTTTTGCTGTCTAGATCCATTTGCTATCAATAAACTCCAGTAGTAGTTTCAGATAATAAACTATATATTTGCCCTGGTAAAAAGGGGAAATCAAGGCACGTAAATACAAAATCTTAATATATTCCCACCTTTCTTAAGAAGCAAACACAAAGTAAACAAGAGGCAGACAGAACAACAAAATGCAGTTTCCCTAAGCTAGAAACAATCCTCATTATCAATACAGGCTGGGAGATGAGGTGACAGAAAGCAGCCCTTTGAAAAACAGTTTGTGAGTTCTGGTGAATGAGAAGCTGGACATGAGCAGAGTGAATCCTGGGCTACACTGAAAGAAGCATGGTCAATAGATTGAATAATGTGATTCTGCCACTTTACTCTGCTCTGGTAAGACCTCACCTGGAGTACTGTGTCCAGTTCTGGTGCCCTCAACAAGAAAAGGACAGGAACCTAATGAAGTGGGTCCAGAGAAAATGATCAAGGGGCTGGAACATCTCTCCTAAGAGGACGGGCTGAGGGAGCTGTGCTTGTTCAGCCTGGAGAAGAATCCGGAGAGACCTAATATCGGCCTTCCAGTACGTGAAGGAGACCAACAAGAAGACTGGAAAAAGACTGTTTACAGAGGCCTGGAGGGATAGGACAAGGAGCATTAGTTTTACATTGGAGAATAGATTTAAATTGGATGTTAGGAACAAATTCTTTACCATGAGGTGGTGGAACGCTGGAACAGGTCGCTCAGGGAGGTAGTTGAGGACTCATCCTTGAAGCTATTAAAGGTCAGGCTCAATGAGACTCTGGGTGGCCTGATCTAATGGAAGGATGTCCCTGCTCACGGCAGGGGGTTTGGACTTGATGACCTTTGAAGATCCCTTCTGACCCAAACCATTTTATGATTCCATATAAGGACATAATTGTATTTCCTTATAAATCATGTGACTGAAAGCTGTACGAGGGCAGAGCTGGCTAGTCTTCCAAGGAATCTGAAGGTAATTAGTCTTACATGTTACCAGTCATTTCTACTGTCAAAAGCATGAGAAGCACAGCAAAGACCTTGAGAGGGACATAAAGAGAACGGCGTATTTTTTTTTTTCCAGACTGTTATTAAAAGGGCTGGATATTTCTCAAAAACAACACCAGGTGTTTTCAAAGTTGCAGGTTAAGAGATTACAAGTGTCAGATTCAGTACAATATTCCAATACTTTATTCATAATCAAGAATGGCCAAAGAAAATAATGTAGGAAAGGTGTGAAGGAAATTATGATTTTCGGCATCTGGAGGAGTTTCAGACTTTTTTCTTTTTTTTTTTTCAGGGAAAAAAGAGTGAGGTCAGAATTTATTTCAGCCAGAATTACTTTGACCTAATTAGAGCTGAGTGACAAGGCAGCACTGGCCTGATTTTTCTAATTAAGAACCTGAAGGGAATAGTTATTAGTAGGTAGGCAGGCTATAGGATACGAGGAATTAAGAAAATAATGTGAAGTGTCCCTCCTCAGAGAGTAAGCAGAAATGTCAAGGTAAAGCCCCACAAGACCACAGACCAGAACAGGAGTGGAATTTTCCTTTGCGTCTTGTTGAAGAAAGGACCTTGCTTTGTCACCTGTGTGGTGCCCATCCATGAAGGTGAACAGGCAGAGTACCCAGCTTAATTGTCCAGATTGGCTTGGTGGGAATAATGACTTTTACTCACATTTGAAAAATCAAAACCAAACCAAACCAAAACCAAATAAAAAAAAAAATACAAACAAAACAAAAAAAAAAAACCCCAAACCCAAACAAACTCAACTAAAAAAGAGGAAAAAAAGAAGAAGAAAAAAAAAAGTTATAGGTTAGAAAAGAGGAGCTGTCCTTGTTCAGTTGAGCCTGTGATGGCAGCTCTCCAAATATTATTCCTTTGTACAGGCACGTGTCATACATAGCTCATGCCTCTTCTAGAGCAAGTGGTACGTAAACACACATAGAAGTATATATGTGTATTGTCGTGGTAGGCCTAAACAGGCCAAATTAGGCTTGTACATGTCCTGGCTTGCCCAGGCATGTTTTTCTGCTCTCCCTCCTTCAATTCTGGGGAGAGCAACCGCAGGAAAAGGGNATAACGTTGCAAAGAACCTGTTATTATTGTTGCATGGTGATCGGGGTGATGCAAGTTCTGAATATTTAATATTAATAAACTATATATTAGTATTTTTAAAATATCATCTCGCAGTAATTAATTACCCCTTCCGTAACATGTATGTATCTACACGCACACACCAGAAGCAGGCAGTCCTAAGGGGTGTGGTCAGATACTGGGTTTGTCAAGAAGACCTTGTACCTTAGTTTATGCAGGAGCAAAGCACCTTTCAAGTATGTTTTTTTTCATATTGACAAATACTGTTTTTCGAAGCACATTAATCTGTGTAAGCTTTTCCTTTAGCATTATGCTATAAGCTACAAAGAACTGTTTATCCTTAACATAGTATCTAATATTGTAATCAAATTACATAAAATGTGATGACCATTCTTTCAACTTATAAATATGAATCACAAATACACATTTCTTCCTGGCATCATACGTAGATTTTCTCCTAAAAAAACCCCAAAAAACAAACAAACAAAAAAACCCCAAACCCAAAAACAAACAAAAACCCAAACAAAAACAAAACAAAAAACCAAGAAAAACCCCAACCAACCAACCAAAACCCCCCCCACACACACACACAAAAGCCAAACAAAACCAAAACAGTCAAAACCCTAATCCATCTCTCAGGTGGAGAGCAGTTAAAATTAACAACAGAGCAAATATGAACTTCATAAGGTTTCTTAAGATCATCAGTGTTGCTCTAAAAAGTTTACATCAGAAGAAGGGGGAAGGACTTTACTAGTTCATATTTACAGCTGCAAGAGGAATTACCTACACATACCCATCCAGAGAAGTATGAATAATCTTCAAGGCTATGAGCAACAAAGTGGTGGGGTGATGGGGGGATGGTGGTGACAAGGAATAGCACTGCACAATGAAAACAAACAGCACTTAACTGATGTAGATGGAAATTTAATAACTGAGGAAGTTAATAGATGTGTCCTTGTCTTTTATAGACTGTCCTTACTGGAGTTCTCTGCAGCTTGCATCGCCAAGCAAAAACTGCATAGCTCATTGTTCCCAGCTCTCCTATTTTCCAGCGGGCCTTGTGTTTGAGTACACAATAGCAAAGCAGAAACTGCATTGCTAGGCAAGACAACCAGTTAACCAGCTGGGACTGGTTTGATTTCAAGACTCTATCAGTTTTTCAATATCGTAATCAATGTCTTTGCTGTTACAAATTCTTGTCTACTCCAAGATGTGTTAAAGACTTGCTAATACATGCATTATGAGCACCAACAAATAACACATTTGCTGTACAGAGGACATTTATAGGATTAATCCCACAGATATCATTTTCCTTACTACTGATGATATCTGCTGGTATTTATATGGACTGGACTCTGTACTGTACTGTACTGCATGACACTGAATTATGCTTTCATTGTGACTGGGAGACTACTGTTCATCCTTCATTTACTAAGTCCACACATAAAACTACAACACCTATATTTGATGACTCATAATGTATTAATCTCTAAAGCTGTCGAAAGCTGTTTACTTTTTTTTTTTTTTTGGGTGGGGGTGTTATACACTTGTTTCTTAACACACACTTTTTGTTTTGCAGCCTATCATCATGTTTTCCCTTCTGCTAAAATTCTGAAAGAAGAAGTAAATTCAATAAGCAAAATGCTCATGCTGATGACAGAGTGGAGACTATCCTGGACAAACTAACAGTACAGAACTTAATCCAGAGTGGTGCTGAATGTCTTCAGACAAGATCAATAAAATACATCAAATCCTATATAACCCAGAGCACACAGAATTGGCATGATTTCAAGCTCATAACCTTAACTACTGCAACTTGAACATAAAAGTTTTTCAGTAACCAGGAGAAACAGGCCAGAGTCTTTAATGACTTTACTTATAGTGTCAAAAGAGAATTGGAAACCATAGGCTAGCTGTGAGACCTTTTTGCTATTTGAGTTTGTTCACAGAGAGATGAAGTATTTATCACTTTTAAGGATTAGGTTCTGGCAGAAGAAATAGCTATTGGCTATTGGAAATATGATATTGCAATACCAAAACTTTCACTGGGATGAAAAATGAGGCAGGTGACAAAAATTATAACCTCAGGAAAACCTGAAGACTAAGAGTATCAGAAAAGGAAAGAATTTGCCTTAAGACACAGACATGCTTTTGCAAATAAAACTCAATAAATATTCTATGTATATCCACGGTTTTGTAAAGACATGTTTGGGAATATGTAAGAAATATTATTCTGAGAAATGAAGGTATGTAGTTTCTGGAAAATTCAGTAACTTTGTGGAAATTTAAAACTAAATTGTTTGTTGTGATTCTACTTTCCCTGGTTGCAAAGCTTTTTTTTTTAAATACAGCAAACCTGGAGACAGTGTAGAGGTGAAAATATCTTTTCAAGAAAATGTGGAAAACATATAAAGATAAAAAATACAAAATTCAGCAGTTTTCAGTGCCAAATTTAGAAGATAAGTGTTGCAATTCAAGAAGGTGAAAGCAAAAAGCATAAATTAAAAAAAAAAAACAAAACCAAAAAAGCAACCAAAACCTGTAGCAATACTGGACTGACTTCACATTTAGTATGAGTGAAAAAAATATATTCTTATTTCAAATTTTAAAAAGCATAATAGTGCAAAATTACTCATCATCACTTAGAATCAAAATATTGATTATGTTGCTAGCACAACTTTGCTGTCCAAAAGTTGGTTTTACTTTCAGCTGGCATAATATTTGAGACCGACAATTCTTGAAATATAATTTGCAGACATACCACTTACTATTATCTATGTTATTAATAGAGTAACATACCTAACTTGTATTCTGAGGATTGTTTTCCCTGGAGAACTCAATTTTAACCAGCCAGCATTTATTGATGTCACCTGCTCTTTGTTTATTAGACAAATATTGTGTTGGTGAACTCAATATTTTTTTCAATTCAGCAGCATGCCTTTTTTTGTGGCACTCAAGTCAGTATTTGTGGCTTGCTAGGAGATTGGGAGTCCTAGGCAACATAAATATTACCCTTATAAACACAAATAAGCACAAATAAGAACAAAATTGTGGAGATCCCTTTTTGGTTTTGGGTTTGGTTTTTTTTTTATTCTTATTTCTTTTGAAAATGTTTCCTCCTTTTTGTATTGTCCTTGCTCCATTCTATTTACAAGAGTTCCAACATGTTAAATTCTCTCTCTTTTTTTTCCCCACTACAAATCGCACAACTTGCTTTGAGACTACAAAACATAGTATTTGTGACAGTCTCAAGCATCCTGAAACTCTCTTCCCTCTTTCTCTTCACAAATTGGGCAACTGTTCTCCTTGTCATTTTCCTTCCTTTCCCACCATATCACGAGAAATTGAAAAGTTGCCTCATTTCTAATTCCACAAAGTGTGCAGAGTCAGATAGTACTTCCAGTGGTGCTTAATTACTTGATGAAAGTCTCCCAGTGCATCTGAAGCCCCTCTAGGAAGAGCTCTGTGCCTTGTCCTCCTTCTGACTCTCTAGTGCAAGAAAAATTTTCTCCTCATTCCTTGCCCCGTTACTTTTTAGGTCCCTTCTAGTGGTTTTATATGTAAGAAAGCTGAAAATTTGAAGCTTTTCTCTTATTTGTCAGCAAGTACTTCCAGGGATACTTTTCCTCCTGGCAGCTTCAGGGATCAGTAGGGCTCTCTAACTGCTCAGCACTGTGACTAAACCACACCACTTATTCACTGACTTCAGACTACTAGGAACAGCAGTCCTGCATTAACTTGCCCTCACACACTATATTTCTAGAAATTGATTCATTAGCTGTAAATGGATGCACAAGTTTTAAGAGCAAATAAATATATCGAAAGCTATTTTCTTTAGAATTTGCAGCAAGAGACAAGCAAACAGGTCTCCAGTTTGTAATTGTTGTCCAGATATGTTATGGACTTGTTTATTTATTTATTTATTTTTATTTCAGGCATTTACTTGATGGGCTGTAAAACTGACAGAGTAGCTGGAGGTTCTTAACTGGAGATAGGGCACTTGGATTTTGCTCACTCTGTGACTTCAGCAGATCTCACAAAAAACCATTGGTCTAATGATAAAAAGACCATTGGTCTAATGATAGGACTATTAAGTACGCCTGAAAGACATGCTATGGCAGCTATTAGAAAGGGTGCCTCACAGGACCTTTTCTCCCTGTATCCTACAGAATTAGCAGCTTCTGACTTCTCAGTAGGGCAAATAACATTCTCTCAAATGCACCATGCTGCACTTTCTTCCATGAAAGTGCAACAAGTAAGAAGATGTCGTGGTAGG
>WBNM01032314.1:39848-98556 GCA_013399055.1 Ramphastos sulfuratus | reverse complement strand
GAGAAGTTTGGCTACAGAGCCATACAGCATTCTCAGGGATTATTATGTGTATCTTCCCATCTAAAATAACAGGCTATGTTCCCAGCATGTTCTTTAACTGTGTAACCAATTCCATTCCCCCTGTAGTTAATATTTTGGGAGAAACATCATCCAGCAAAATTTCAGTCCTCATCATATTTTGTAGTGGAGGTGTTGTGTTAGAGTGCTTTTCTATTAACTCATCATCACAAGGTGGAACTTCCTCCACAGAAGATGTAGGACAGGCTGAGGGAGCTGAGGTTGCTCAACCTGGAAAAGAGAAGGCTTCAGGGTGACCTAATAGCAGCCTTCCAGTACCTGAAGGGGGCCTACAAGAAGGATGGGGAGAGACTGTTTACAAAGGTCTGCAGTGACAAGACAAGGGGCAATGGCTTCAAACTAGAGAAGAGCAGATTTAGATTGGATGTCAGGTACAGGTTTTTTACTCTGAGGGTGGTGGAACGCTGGACCAGGTTGCCCATGGAGGTGGTTGAGGTCCCTTCCCTCAAGATATTCAAGGTGAGTCTCCTCAGGGCTCTAGGCAGCCTGATCTAGTTGAGGGTGCCCCTGCTAACTCTGTGTGTGGGGACTAGATGACCTTTGGAGGTCCCTTCCAGCCTGGAAAGAGTTTCCCCTAGTGTGGCTGTATGATATAATGACACAGTTCCTAGAAGGGTGGCACGCAGAGTTGGTGACACGTGGTTTTACCAGTAGAAATCATTACTGTGAATAACGTTTGGATTTCCAGTGTGTGGCTGCCTGAGCTGCCCCTTGAATGGGCCCTGTACTCAGCACTGGTTAGGCCACACCTTGAGTACTGTGTCCAGTCCTGGGGCTCTCAATTTAAGAAAGATGTTGAGATGCTCAAACGTGTCCAGAGAAGGGCAAGAAGGCTGTGAGGGGGCTGGAGCACAGCCCTGTGAAGAGAGGCTGAGGGAGCTGGGAGTGTTCAACCTAGAGAAGAGGAGGCTCAGGGGAGACCTTATTGCTTTTTACATCTACCTGAAAGGCGGTTGTAGCCAGGTGGGGGTTGCTCTCTTCTCCCAGGCAACCAGTGACAGAACAAGGGGACACAGTCTCAAGCTGTGCCAGGAAGTCACCATCCCTGGGGGTGTTTAAAAGGAGACTGGATGAGGCACTTGGTGCCATAGTTTAGTTGATTAGATGGTGTTGGGTGATAGGTTGGACTTGGTGATCTCAAAGGTCTTTTCAACCTGGTTCATTCTGTGACTCTGATGATACCACCTGTAACCTGCCCTTGAGGAGGTATAGGTGTGCCTGTACAGCCACAGCCTGGCCTGTGATTCCTGCTGTTTCTTGCAGTGCCCAAACTACACCTCAAGTTTGTTTATCCAGTGAGGCATAATGTACAGTGAAATCTTGACTTCAGTCTTTACACCTGAGGCTGAACTCCCCTATGTACCCCAGACCCTGGATGTTATTGCTCTGCCACTCTCCATCATTTTTGCCAAGTTGTGGCACACAGGAGAGGTGCCTGAGGACTGGAGGAGAGCCAATGTCACTCCAGTCTTCAAAAAGGGCAAGAAAGAGGTTCCAGGGAACTATTGACCAGTCGGCCTCACCTCCATCCATGGAAAAATGATGGAGCAGCTCCTTCTGGAGGGCATCTCGAGGCACTTAGAAGAGAAGGTTATTAGGAGTAGTCAGCATGGATTTACCAAGGGGAAATCATGCTTGACTAACCTGATAGCATTCTATGAGGACATAACTGAATGGGTAGATTTGGGAAGACCAGTGGATGTAGTCTACCTTGACCTTAGCAAGGCCTTTGACACCATCTCCCATGACATCCTAGTGAGCAAGCTCAGGAGGTGTAGGATGGAAGAGCAGGTAGTGAGGTGGATTAGGAACTGGTTACAAGAGAGAGTTCAAAGAGTGGTGATCAATGGTGCCAGGTCCAGCTGGAGAGCTGCAACTAGTGGAGTCCCTCAGGGATCAGTGCTGGGTCCAGTGCTGTTCAACATCTTCATCAATGACATTGATGAGGGGACAGAGTCTGCTCAGGAAGTTTGCTGATGACACCAAATTGGGAGGCTTGGCTGGTAGAGCTGAATGCTGTGTGGCCATCCAGCGAGACCTGGACAGACTGGAGAGCTGGGCACAGAGGAACCAAATGAGGTTCAACAAGGACAAGAGCAGAGTCCTGCACCTGGGAAGGAATAATAAACTGCACTAGTACAAGCTGGGAGGTGATCTGCTGGAGAGCAGCCCTGTGAAGAGGGACCTGGGAGTGCTGGTGGATAACAAGTTATCCGTGGGACAGCAATGTGCCCTTGTGGCCAAGAAGGCCAATGGGATCCTGGGGTGCATTAAGCAGAGTGTGTCCAGCAGATCAAGGGAGGTTGTCCTCCCCCTCTACGCTGCCCTCATCTTGAGTACTGCCTTCAGTTTTGGGGTCCTCAGTTTAAGAGGGACAGGGATCTGCTGGAGAGGGTCCGGCAGAGGGCTATGAGGATGATTAGGGGACTGGAGCACTGCCTGATGAGGACAGGCTGAGGGACCTGCGGCTTTTTAGTCTGGAAAAGAGAACACCGATAGAGGATTTCATAAATGTCTATAAATATCTGAGGGCTCAGTGTCAGGAGTGGGGGGGACAGGCTCTTCTCACTTGCTCCCTGTGATAGGACAAAGAGCAATGGATGTAAGCTGCAGCACAGGAGGTTCCACCTCAACACAAGGGGGAACTTCTTTACTGTAAGGGTCACAGAACACTGGAACAGGCTCCCCAGGGAAGTTGTGGAGTCTCCTTCTCTGGAGACTTTCAAGGCCCATCTGGATGTGTTCCTGTGTGACCTGAGCTAGATTGTATGGTCCTGCTCTGGCAGGGGGGGTTGGACTCGATGATCTCTTTGCATCTCTTCCAACACCTGACACCCTGTGATCCTGTGATGCCTTGGAACCAAATCCTACATTTCTTTCTGATTTTTCGGCTGGGTCACCTGCTACAGACCCCAGGAGACTGTATCATCTAAAATTGTTACTTCTAATTCAAAGGGATGTTCTTGCCTAGGAGAGTATAATTGGGCATACTCGATGAAAACACTTTCGCAGGCATCAAATGCTTCGTTTTTGGTTCACCGCCGGCAACTTCCTTGCTAGTGAGCGCCTGCAGAGGGCGCATGAGTACCACCAGATGTGCGATGGACGTTCTGCAGCACCCTGAAGTCCCGAGGAGGGCCGTGGCTGTTTAACTGTGCTTAGTACAGCAAGTCACTGGATTGTTTCGTATTTCTCTAATCTGTCCATTCCAAACTATTCCCCAAAACTGTGTTTTCTTTGGATTAATATCCCAGCCTCGGTCCTCTAAATATGCTTTCAGTAATTTGGCGGCTGCTTCAGCTTCTCGGTGCGACTCTGCCCTAGTGCTACAGTAGCTGCTGTCGTTTGGTGGGAAAGGAGGGGACTGTGTTTGTATCCCTGAGGCAATACTCGGGAAAGCACGTTGCTTTTGTTGCCAGGTACGGACAAACCGGTTTTGGCTTTCTGAAGCAATGGCTAGCAAAAAAAGGAAGCACTAGCAGGATCTGTCACCACATTACAGGGTTGTAAATTCTTGTGCACTGGTTTGAGACTAATGAGCACATTTTAATGAGAGAAATTAGATTATTGGCTGTAAAAAGAAAACATAGTGATGTCTATATTACCCATTCGTTCTGCTGGGACATACAAAAACAAGGGCACAAACAAAGATAAGACAGTCGCTGCCCGACTGTTGCTGTATTAACTCTTCTGCCTGAGCCTGCACATTTCCCAAATAAGCATTCTGCTTCTAACACCCCTTGATGACCTTTCCAGTTCATGCTGCACATAAGAGAGATTCTGAGATAAGGGAGAGGGTGGGAAAAAGGTGGTGGGGTGGTTGGGAGCCCCTCCTAGGCACTCTGACTGCTGAGAGGGGTCTTGTATTTCTGTATTACTTTTAACGTGTATATAACTGTATAAAGTTGTAAATATTACTGTTGTAAATATTACTGTGTGCAGTTCTGGAGCCCCCAGCACAGGAAGGACATGAAAGTGTTGGAGTGGGTCCAGAGGAGGGCCACGAAGATGATCAGAGGGCTGGAGCAGCTCTGCTATGAGGACAGGCTGAGAGAGTTGGGGCTCTTCAGCCTGGAGAAGAGAAGGCTTCGAGGAGACATTATAGTAGCCTTCCAGTATCTGAAGGGGGCCTACAGGAAGGCTGGGGAGGGACTATTTATAAGATCTTGCAATGACAGGACAAGGGGCAATGGGTTTAAACTGGCAGAGGGAAGATTTAGACTAGATGTTAGGAGGAAGTTCTTTCCAGTGAGGGTGGTGAGGCACTGGCACAGGTTGCCCAGGGAGGTTGTGGATGCTCTCTCCCTGGAGGTGTTCAAGGCCAGGCTGGATGAAGCCTTGAGTAACCTGTGCTAGTGGGAGGTGTCCCTGCCTATGGCAGGGGGTTGGAACTAGATGATCCTTGAGGTCTCCTTCCAACCTTACCATTCTATGATTCTATATTTGTAATATATTGTATATATATACTTGTAAAATGTGCTAAGCTGTGAATATGAAGCTTTGTTCCTTAACTTCCAGCTGGCTGAGTTTAGTCTGGGTGAATCCTTGGTGAGTGGGGGTGGTGGTTTATGACACTCAGAACCACTTCATCTTGTTAACTTTTTTCTGCAAGAGTAACCATGCCTGGTACTGTAACTGCAAGTGTAGAGGGTGACTTTATTCAGTTCTCTATAGAAACTACAGGCATTCACCGAGTGGCATCTGCTGATTTTAGAACAGGCCAAATAGGATTATTAAGAGCAGTCATGGTTTCCTTAATGATTCCCACTCACTGAAGTGTCTGAATGATTTGAGCAATTTCCACCTCCCTCCCCAGAAGGTGATATGATCACTATTGCCACATCGGCAGGCACAGGTGGAACAGGACCCCACTTTGTAAACCCAGGCAAGACAGTTACAGATCAAACAGTGAATCCTGCTTCTGAAGTCCTGAAGAAGCAGCAACCATTTAAAATTTCAACCATTTTTCTTGCCAACACATCAATACTCAAAATAGATTCAGCAGTTAACATCGTTGTGGTAAAAGGAGTGGCATTTCCTATCACTAAGTTAACCTTAGCTCTGATGGCAAGGATTAGACTTCCCCCTTATCCACAGACTTGTGATGTGGTGCCTTTACTGTTAATATCACTGAGTAACTTCAGCTCCAGTATCCACCAGAGCTAACACATCCCCCCAGACCATTAACTTTACAGTTAAAGGAACACAGAGGTGTTGGTTTCCCTTAAGGGTAAAAGACTACAGTGGTGGCAATTTTGTGGGACCTGACAAACCTTCATTTCTGCTTTCCCTGCCTGTCCCTTTGTTTATTAGCAATATGTGCTACTAGTCAGCCTACAGTACCTTGCAGCCCATGGCACTGATCAACTTGTGTAGGAGTAACTTCTTGCATGAGTGCCTTTGCATTTTGTAAAGTCCCAACTTCCTTTACCAGTTCTCTCATTTTACTCCATAATGGTACAACTTCATGATCAAGAGCTCTAGGACCAGTAACCAGTAACTATCCCAATCTGCACATTAACCCGTGAGAAGCCTGTGATGCTGCTTTCCCTGGCAACCCATCACAGCCATTTCAGCTGCCTGGGATGTAACCATCACCCTGTCATCTATTTCAGGCCATGCTTCTGCTGAAGCCAGGAAAGTAGCCATAGGGGTCCAGTGCTGTGTACTGAACCAGGGCTGGAGCACCTCTCCTATGGAGATAGACTAAGAGAGTTGTGGTTATTCAGTCTGGAGAAGAGAAGGCTCTGAGGAGAGTTTATTTGGGACTTCAGTATCTGAAGGGGGCCTACAAGAAAGCTGCTGAGGGGCTGTTTAGGATGTCAGGTAGTGATAGGAGTAGGGGGAATAGAGCAAACCTAGAGGTATGTAAATTCAGATTGGATGTTAGGAGGAACTTCTTCACCATGACGGTGGTGAGACACTGGAACAGGTTGCCCAGGGAGGTGGTGGAAGCCTCATTCCTGGAACTCTGCAAGGCCAGGGTGGATGAAGCTTTGAGCAATCTGATCTAGTGCGAGGTGTCCCTGACCATGGCATGGTGGGGTTGGAACTGGATGATCTTTGAGGTCCCTTCCAGCCCTGACAATTCTGTAATTCTGTACTGGCCCACCCCAGAATGCAGGGAGTCACTGTCACTACCTCCCCAGACCCCAGCTTTTCTGCCAGCAAAGGCAGGGTTGTTCCTGAATCCAGCTGACTACACCAAAACATGTGAGTCAGCACAGGCAGGATGCAGGAACAACTGCAAAACCACAGACGAAATGCAAAGAATAAACTAATTTTTGTTACCTCACTCACCAACTGGATCCCTGAAGCAAAAGCCAGGCAGAAGCACAGAGGTGGGAACACAGGCTCAGCTCTTCCTAGAGGGTTGCTGGAGCTGCTGGTTTTGCCTGTGTTTCAGGCACTGATGCAGGCATAGTTTACCACTGTGCTTTGATCTTTCCCACAGCAGGGCAAGAATCTCAAGCATGGCTGATAGGATGCTTCTAAGTCTATCACATGCCTATGTTATTATCTAAACACAGATGTTTTACTTGTCAAGCACACAAGGCTAAACAACAATTAGTTTGATATATGTGTTTCTCTAACACCCCAGCTGCAAGTCACTTGAGGCTCTTTATAATCCTCCACCCCAATCTTCCGTTATTATCCCACACCGGTTGCTCATATTTCACAATAAAATCACTGTGCCACAGGAGCTGGGGATGAAAGGGAAGAAAACCTGAGCATGTTGCAAATATGAAGGAAACAAAGTGAATTCCAGAATCTTCTCAGACTACTTGAAAAGCACAGTTGAAGACTAGCAAGTAAAAACCTAGATCTGTTGTTTTCAGTGTTCCCTGTTGAGCGCCACTTGACGGAATTCTGCTTTCCCAGGTAGCATCCTTCGGGACACCCCTTTCTTGAGAAACACAAACCAAGGCATGGGGCCATTTACCTCAGCAGTTTGTTCACTGGTAAAGTGTTTCATAGCTGCTGTCTTTTGTTTCAGGGCCACTGCTCTTCATAGATACTTAGAAAACCCAAACACTGCAGGTGAAGTAAAAGTCTGTGGGCAACAGCCTTGCAAGGTGCAGGCTAACAGCAGGAGAGGCTCTCACGCTGTTGGCAGAAACTGCAACTGGATGTTGGGCTCTGAGAGCAGACACATTTCCCACCATGCACACACTGGACACCTGTCCATGCTCTTACTGCTGAAGTGGTGTCACTGCTCTCTGTGGCTGTTTGCAGTCCTTCCAGGGGTCCAAAGACAAGATGGCAGGGATAAGGATGCAGTTTGGGGGAGCTGTGAAACAGGATGGCAAGTGAGAGCTTGGAGGTCATGGTCAGTCTGTGGAATTCTTCTGGAAGAGAATGACAGGCAGGCACCTGGGACTGTGATTAAGGAAAGCAGGCATGCTAAGAGGAGAGAGAGTCAAAGGTTAGCAGATTATGTTAGAAGAGGTGAGAGAAATGTAAGCTGCAGGAAGCTCTCCTCTGCACAGGCTAGCAAACTAAAAGGTTTCAGCTGTGTCTAGTAACTGAAGAAGAACCAGCAAAGAGCCCCTCTGCTGCCATGTATACAGGCAGACTGGCATGAAAGCAGAAGCTGCTGTCACTGATGGCATTTTCCCAGCTAGATGAGCTTTAGGAGTCCATAGTCTATGAACTAGGGCATAAAGGACAATCAAGTTTAGACTCCCTTCATATTTATTATTCTTGGCAGGCTTTTTGGAATATGTACCAGTATCACTTGGAAGATACACCAGTATTTAAACAAAAAAGTTCTTTAGTTTGAGGGTGCTGGGGCAATGGATCAAACTGCCCAGAGAGATTGTGGTGTCTTCCCAAGAGATTTTCAACACCCATATGGGTGCATTCCTGTGCAACTTGATCTAGGCAAACCTGCTTTAGTGGTGGGGGGTTGACTAGGTGATACCCAGAGGTCCCTTCCAACCCCATTCATTCTTTGATCACAAAGAAGTCTTGATGCTAGCAAGGTCTTTGAAGCAGATAAAGAAACACTTGTTGAACAAATCCTGCCAAGGCAGTCTACATAAACAGATGGTATGAGGTGTGGCTCACCCAAAGAAGGAACAGTCCAACAAACAAGAGTAGCAACCAGAACGATTTTGAGAAAGACAGTTTCAGTTTATTGTCGAGATACTTTCTTCCCTCTTTTCTCATCAAGTATTTTATTATTCTCATCAAGTAATATTATTATTTGGGCACTTCTAACATGGACTAACAGTTTCCCTTCTAAAAGGTCACCACAACTTCCCAGACACTGGTGATCATTTCAGACTGAGCATGTTTGTGGCATAGAAAGCAATTTTTGAGATTTTCTGTTTCCAAAACCCATGCTGGGACTACAGAAACTGTCACATCACGCAAGGAACTCACCCTATAAGCTGCATGACCAGTTTGTTGCATAGGTCCTGAGCCTCAGAGCTGCACTTCAGAAAAAGCATGCATTTTACACAAGCTTGCTTGCATAGCATTGTGCTTGACAGTCCAGAAACGAAGTAGTGCTGGTGAGTTTTTAAAGCACAGAAGTAACCTGTCAACTGCTTCACCTCCCCACACACCACAGCCCACTGCTGCCCAGTTTTGCAAAAAGCTGCACCAGTAGCAGTAGAGGAAAGCTCTGCTATGAACGTCCCATGTTGGAGTAACAAGGGGTTACACACTTAGAGTACTACACTGAAGTACACTTCTGTTCCCTGTATGTATCACACCACAGACACCTTTCTGTAGAATTTAAGTTTGGTTCATCTTGGATAGCAGACTTCTGCCCTGAAAGTGCTGTGTAAGTGTGCTGGTTTGAGGCTAATTGGAATATTTTAATGGAGAAAATTGTATTATTGGCTGTGAAGGGAAAACAATGGTGATGTCTGCTTCACTCATAGGCTTGCTGAGATGTGTAAGAACAAGAAGACAAAACAAAGATAAGACACTTGGGCACAGACAATCTCAGGCTGTCGAGCTTCTGGCCTTCTCCTCTCTGCCGAGTAACCTCACTAACCACTTTCCTTCTAACCCCCCTGGCAGATCCTCCAAACTCACCTTGCACATAAGGCAAACCTTGGGGCAAGGTATAGGAGTGGGGAGAAGGTGGAAGGGTGGTTGGGAGCCCCTCCTGGGGTCTCTGATTTCTGGGAGGGGTGTTGTGTTTCTGTATTACCTTTAACTTGTATATTTCTGTAAATATTCCTGTATAATGTGTATATATCTGCTTGTATATTGTGCTGAGCTGTAAACAGAGCTTCAGTCCTTAACTTCCAGCTGGCTGAGTCTAGTCTGGGTGATTTTACAAAGTGTTGGGGGGTGGGGAACTCCCAAACCATCACAGTAAGGGAATACACCAGTCTCAGCTGGCATCACTAGTGGTTTGGTACTGAGTGTGATGATGTCCAATGGCTTGCAAGTGGGATGTAAGCTACCCCAGAACCACACTTTGTCTTAAGATCTCCTTTCTGAAATGCACTTCTACTTTGTATCAGGACTCTATAAAAAGGCAAATGTATTGAAATCATTATCACTCCCTAGCTTGTGACTGTTGTACTGACAATACAGAGCCAGGCTTTGCCTTTTTTTTTAAAATCCCTTTGATTACACTGCAGCTCCCAGTTGGCACAAAAATGTACAAGCACCACCATTCTGCAGGCAGCACATTACAACCTCCCAACTGAGGAGTGCAGGATGGGACCATCTTTCAGTCTCTCAGCTGGTGATGCTTTTGTACTGCTCCTTCACCCTTTTAAAACTGGCCTACAAATCAGTTTACTTTTAATAAACTAAATTATTAGTTACATTTCCAACACTCTTGGGTTGCAGAAAAATAGTCAGAAATTCCAGCCTTTGGGAGCTAACACTGTATGTGATCAGCTTTAAAGATGGCATTAGTTTAGTATAGAGATGTCCAAGGATATGGGAAGTTAAGCAGTTCTTAAAATACCAGTGTCCAGTCCTGCTTCCTCAAATCCCTGCACTCATCAAATCCCAGTTCTTCTGATTTCCAATAACCTTCCCAACCTCCTCTTACCAAGCTGTTGCTCCTTGCCTAACTATCCTTCACTTAAGACACTCAATTCTCCCCTCTCCAGTATATAAGCAGTGAAGGCCTGTAAATGCCACAGAGCCTTATGAATGTATTAACATAATAACTAAATGGGACCTAATTAGAAGAGAGAAAGCATTCTTTTTCAGATGGTAGATAGGACATTTTGTATCATAGAATCACAGAATGGTAAGGTTGTAAGGGACCTCAAGGATCATCTAGTTCCAACCAAATTGTTTCTGTAATTCATATATTTATTTTTTCCCCACAAATGAGTTTTTACTATCTGAACACAGAACTTGGGTTCCTACTACATTTTAAAAGATGTAGTAAATATGCAGAAACTTCTCCAATCTATGTGTCCTGATGGATCTTTTTTTTTTTTCTTGTTGTTATTCCTTCAGTAGCCAGGATTTGTTTTTTTATACTGAAGGCTGGTGCACATAATAAAGCAGCACACTACCAAGAGAAGTAGCTCATGTACACTGAGATTGGCCTTTCTCTTCATGCACATACCACACATTTAGATTCACTATTAACAGACAATTTCCTACTAAAAATCAAGGATGCTCTGCATCAGTATTGTTGGGAGAAAAACTAATTTGCCCTCAAAAGGTTGGTTGCATGTTATGTGAAAGAATCTAACTGCAAAGAGCTAAATCTGCAACATAGAATGTGCTCATTGTGCTGGGGAATCATAGAATCCTAGAATTGTCAGAGCTGGAAGGGACCACAAGAATCATCTAGTTCCAACTCCTCATGCCATGGTCAGGGACACCTCACACTAGATCAGAGTGCTCAGAGACACATCCAGCCTGGCCTTACAAACTTCCAGGGATGAGGCTTCCCCCACCTCCCTGGGCAACCTGTTCCAGTGTCTCACCACACTCATAGTGAAGAATTTCTTCCTAACATCCAATCTGAATCTACCCACTTCTAGTTTTGCTCCATTCCCCCTAGTTCTCTCACTACCTCATATCCCAAAACGTCCCTCCCTAGCTTTCCTGTAGGCCCCCTTCAGATATTGGAAGGCCACAATAAGCACTATCAAGACTTTTGGCCAGTTTTTCAGAAGAGTATATGACATAACACTTCTTTACCAAACACCTCCGTATTTTTATGTTGCTGAGTGTTCATTAACCCAGCAGTATAGCCACAGTCATGATACAGTACTGAACACCTGCAAGATTTTAATGCTACACTCTGATTTAAAGCTGGCAACACCTGTTCAGAATCAACAAAACTACCAGGTTTATGTCAGAAAACTTTTCTAGTCTCAACCAAAGAAAGAACTTCTGAATGTTAGTCAGAAAACAAAGTGTAAGAGGGCAACTCAGAAAGCCAATACAGTGTGTTTTGTACACCATACAGCTAATGTAATTTCACAGAACGCTTTAGGTTCAAGGGACCTTTAAAAGTCGTCTTGTTCAACTTCCCCCACAGTCATATCCCCAGACCAAGGATATCTTTAACTAGATGAGGTTGCTCAGATCCCACCCACCCTGACATTAAATATTTTACAGGGATGGGGCAACCTTTTTCAGTGTTTCACCAGTCTTACAGGAAAAAATTATTCCTTGTATCTAGTCTAAATCTGCCTTCTGCTTAAAACCATTACTCCTTGTCCTGTCACAACAGGCTTTGCTAAAAAGATTGTGTCCATCTTTCTTACAGGCCCCACTGAAATACTGAAAGGCCACAATAAGGTCTTCCCACAGTTCTCTCTTTTTCCATGCTAACCAATGGCAGATCTATCAGCCTGACCTCATAGGAGAGGTGGTCCAGCTCTTGGATCATTTTTGTTGCCCTCCTCTGGATCTGCTCCAACAGGTCTGTCTCCTTAACACACTGAGGGTTCCAGAGATGGACACAATACTCCAGGTGAGGTCACACCAGAGTGTGCTTTTAATCACCTCTTACAGAAGCAAACAACACATCATTATGAACCACTTAAACGTACTACAGCAAAAGCTTTGTTGGAGCAGTGTCTGCTGTTATAAGTGGCAGTTCTGTTTTCCAGAACTCTCTGCATTCCAAACAGTACCTGACAAGCTATACTGGCTCACAGTATTATGAAGACATCTATCCCTGTGCTGCATGCACACGTGGTCTGTCTTCATTCCAGGAGACGCTGAAGGTTTAGCAAGTCAGCAGAACACAAGTGTGTTTGGAGAACTGTATTGTCCATAGGAATCACTGGACACTGTTCTTCCTGACCCCATGTATTCTTTCTAGAAATCAGGTATGGCTTTTTTTTGTAGAGAACCTTTCCAAGAGTTGTGCTCAAGCCTGCAGCCACCTGCTCAGTGGTGCCTAAAGTCTACTAAAGCATTCCTCACTTCAGCCTACTACTGCTTCTCTAAGCTGACACAATTTTGTTCTTTAGTTTCTAAAACATCTCCCCATGTTTGTCTATACCCTCTAAATTGTGAAGAAACACACAAGCCAACATTTTTCTTTCCCCTTGCTCCTTTCCTTCTTCTAATTTCTGCATCTGCTGAAGCTTCAAGAATCTGCATTAGCCTGCCTCATACCTTACTGTCATTCTGTGCATCTCCTTGCTTCACCTTTTCTTTCATTACTCTGTGCCTTCTTTCAGCCAAGCCTTATGCATGCACCAGCATCCAGTCCTACTTCCCCCAAAGCCTGCACTATTCAAATCCACATCTTTCCCAATTCTTTTAAAACTGATTTCCAATAACCTTCCAAACTTCCTCTTACCAAGCTATCGCTCCTTACATAACCATCCTGCATTTAAATGAAGATATTAAATTCTCTCTCCAGCATATAAGCAGTGAAGGCCTGCAAATGTCACAGAGCCTTATGAAGGTATTAACATAATAAAGGGCTCTAATTAGAAGAGACTGGGGCTTCCTACATCTAACAGTAGTAAAAGTGAACTTTGAACATAAACAAAGGAATCATAGAACAAGTTAACACAGAACAAAATTTAGGAAAATACGGAAGTTGAAAACCATTCTGAATAAAAGGAAAAACAGACATCAATGTCTCATCCAGCTTCAATAATTCTTTGAGACACAAACTGTAAACAAACTCTCAACTCTGAACAAGCCCTCTAACAGTATGATTCATTTAGAATCAGGATGACAACAGCCTCCTTTATCTAGTTAGCACGGACAATTTGTGTAATTTTCCTTCTCTCTGGATGTCTTTAGCAGAGGTTTGCTAAACTTACTCCATACTTACTCACCAACAAAGCCACAATCACTAAAGTTCCCTATGGAGGAAGCTTCTAATGGGAGAAACTAACTTTGAAGTTGGGTACATGCCAGAAAATGAAGCATGTTTTCCTCAGCCTAGTTATACACATTGAAGTTCTTGACAATACAGAACACAGAGCCTAAAGCTGTCGTGCTCTTAATGTTCTGTAGAGGATACTGGTACTGCTGAGAATCTATGGCTGAAAACACTGAACTACCAACCACTTCTGTGTGCTGCTACAGAGGATAATGCCAGTGAGAAGATGATACTGTGGCATCTCCACAAGCTATTTCAGTTGCCTAAAGAAGTAGCCTCGTAAGCACCATTAAACATATTTCAGCCCACACAATGTGAAACAGTCATGGAGCAACATCAGTAGGGCTATATAAACACTGCCTTCTGCACAGTGGTCAAAGCATGAGCCTCAACTGAAACCTCACCACAGATGTGGGCTTTAGATGAGCATCAAGACTACCTGTGTCCCAAGAAGAAATTCAGCCCATGCTACGCTGAAGTTCAGTCTCACCTACCTGCATTGACAAGATGGTGTGTGTGTGTAGGCCAAGACTTCCCAAAGAGCACTTCATATAGCCTATGAAAATGACTGGGAGCATCAGCTGGCCAGCAGCAGGGAAGGAGACTGGCCAGGCTCCCTCCCATAGGCACTCAATCCAAAATGCTGCAATGTACTGCAGACGCTGCAGACACCAGAGCTGTTGTTTTCTCCAATGCTGCAGTTTTCACTTTGATGATGCCCCCACTTGTAAACAATAAAGCCAACCCTGAGTGTCTTCCTGTCAGGATGATGGCATGAGGACTAGTTAGCTTTTACATATTGCTTTGAAAGGGACAGTAGCTACTATGAAAAGGACACAGCACATGTTTCGTGTTACAAGCTCTAGGAGAAATACCAAAGCAACAACCAGAGTGTCTTGCAGTATCTCTTTGCAACAGTATGTAATTCAGGTCAGTATCAATAAACATGAAATGATCTACTTTATCCAATTAGTTTATCAAAAATGTCCAATGGTTCTTTAAATATACTTAACATGCTACAAATGGTACAGAACTTTGCTGTGCACCAGTTAATCCCACCCTTGTTCCAGTGAGTGCAGCCTGATTCACTTTCCCCACTTGATTTCACTTCTCCCTCTGCTTATAATCTGGTTCTCCAAAAATTTTAGTTTTCTGGGACAGGCTGCAAGAAAGAGAAGTAGTAGAAAGACTCACAAACAATATTGGGGAAAAATCTTAGGATTACATTTCAGGTTCAGCACTAAGATGCTAAAATGGGATGGATGTGTAAATACGCTTTAGTTGTCCCTGAAGTGAGTTAGTAAATCTTGTAGTGAAAACTGAGATTAGTAGCTGGAGGCATGGTTTATGGCATTCAGTGAGTTGCCATACGCTGTGGGACACATCTTTTGAAGGAGATTTTAATCAACTCAAAAGACAATATGGCAACTGGCAGCCTTTTTCTTTATTGAAGCAAAGTCACAGCATTTTCATCACTATTCCCCTCTCGTGAAGGGAAGAGTTAAAGAAGGCCCCTGAAATTTACATTACTAACAAGTAAAGGGTTGAAGAAAGAGATTACAAGCATATTTCTCTAAAATAAATAATCTACAAAGAGTGCTTTTTTCTTCTTCAAAAGCAATCTAAAAATGTATAAATTCTACGGTAAGGAGATCAAAAGATTTTAACAACTTTCAATATTTACAAACAATACAAAAAAACTGCGCACGCCATCAAACGATGCAAAGTTCTTCTTAAAAACCCAAAGCTTCATTCCTACCAAGAACCCAAAAAACCCCAGCCAATATTTAAATTTCAATTATTGGTCTTCTTTACAATTGGAAAACCGTTAGATGTCTTTATTATTATCTGTAAAATATACAATTAAAAAAAAAANAAAAAAAAAAAAAAAAAAAAAAAAAAAAAACCCCCAAAAAAAATAAAGGTTAAAAAAAAAAAAAAAAAAAAAAAAAAAAGAAGAGAAATACTGCAGGCAAATCAAAAAGGAAAAGTAACTGTAACTTATTCTTTGGTAACCAAAAGTTAGCAAGCACGTGTATTTCAAGTGATGAAAAGTAATAATCTTCCCGTTCTGGCCAATGGAAGACAGACTTCTGGCAAAATACAACTCCCAAGTCTCAATTTTGAAAGACAGGCTTCACCTACAGCTCCATAGTGCAAGTTCTCAAAATCAAATTCTGCTTTCTAATTCAGAAACATAACCCTTCCAAACTCTGGCAGTACACTGCTTGATTCCTCTTCCACCTCCCTTTCATCTGCTTGCATCCTCCACGCACACCCAGTTCTTCCAGTTCTCTAAGGGAACGCTCTAACCAAGGAAGCCAATTCACTAGGAAACGAGTGTTTCACCAAGCGCCTGTGTGTGGCTGCACAGCAGCTAGCAGTGTGCTATAAAACTTGGCTCCCTTTTCCACATTAACTCCTATTTCATTTTCCCTTAGGAAAAAAGAAAAAGTACCCTGGACCAGTTCAGGACCTCAGTGATGACCTCACTGCCTTAGCAGTACACGCTTCATTGGACACTGAGGCATACTCCAGTAACAAGCCATGAAACCCCAGCACCAACCCTATTACCTTCTCATAGGTCAGTGGTCAGTGTGCCTCATCATGCCTCTCTCTGCACTGTGCTGCACCACTACAATGCTTTTGAAGCAAATTTCCACCTTGTACCACAGAAGCCTTCCCATTCCTCCTTTTCAGGCTTATTCTTAAATTTGCTTGCACAATTGCAGTCTCAAGAAAAAGAAAACTTCACACCCCTACAGGCTCTGAGAAAACTGCCCCCCCCCCTTCCCAAGAGGACTTCTAAGGCTTTACACAAAAAGTTCAACTGTTAACTCTCTTTAAGCCACAGACCGCTCGTTCATAGCAAGTCCTCCCCCACCCCAACCCAACCATGCAGTGCTATTGTTGCTTTAGCATTTAGACACACACATGCAGTTCATGGAATAAATGCTTAGCAAAGCAAACTTGTCCTGGTCTGGGCTTTCTCCTGGAATCTAGTCCTCTGTCATTTTCTAGACTAATATCCAGTGCCTTTTGTCACTGCCTTTTAACTTTCCTCAGCTGAAGGGCTTAGATACTTCCTTGAAACACCTGGTTGAGTCGTGAAATCTAGATGGGTTGCATCCAAGGTCTCCTTGCAGCCTGCCTCCTCAGCATATGGAAAGTCATTTAAGTCCACTTCATCACTGGTAAACATATCAAGCTGTCTCTCTTCCTGCTCTTCCAAAGTCCTTCGGACCCTGCCCTCTGACTGTTCCACCACTTCCCCATCTCCTTCACTAATGACAGTCATGGGGCTGCTCTGGATGCGGTTGCGGACATTGTACTTGCTGCTGGCAGCAGAGGGGGGTGTTCGTGACCGGCCGTACCTAGTGCCAGAAAAGGACATGCTCCTTGGCATCAGGCCCTCACTCTTAGCCCACTCTTCCTGTGCCCGCTTGCTCTTGCTGGGTGAGCAGCTGGCAGGGCTGTCGGGAAGGTCAGGGGAGGAGGCATCTGTCTTTGTCCGGTGGAACCGTGGGTCTGTGTTCTTCAACATCTCTGCTGCAGACATGCGGGAACTGGTATCACAGCGGCTCCCCTTCTTCAGCAGCAGGGCTTTGAAGTTGTCATTGCTGGTGCTGCTCTTGCGAACGCTTCTCTGAATCGATCCAGCTTGTTTGAGGGTAGCTAAGGTTGGGGAAGCACCAGTGGGAGTTACGGGGGGCGATGGAGAATGGTTGCGGGTACGGTCATCTTCAGAGTCTTTACGGCCGAGGACTTTCCTTTTGGATCTGAGTTTGAAAAACAAACAAAAAAAGAGAGAGCCAAACAAAAAAAATGAAACTTTAAACCACCTTTAGCTAGAACTCGGCTTAGAAAGATGACAATGAATTAAGCCATAGCAGAGAGAGAGATAAGGGAGAAGTAATCTAAGTATAAAGCATGAGTAAGAACACCACCAAAAGAGCACAGGCATTACTGCGGTGTTTGCGGTATAAGCTGAGTTTATTCTTTTTCTGCAAACCTGGAACAAACAAACTACTAAAGCTGGTAATACTGATTTTATTCAGGAAATTTTGTGACTCAGGTTTTCTGAAGTCAGTATTCAACTGCTAAGACTATTGCATCATACTCCACACCACATGTCAGTTAGTTCGGGGACTTGATTTAAAATGTCACCTGGAGTACACTGGGGTTTTGTTTTGTTTTTCTATTTCATTTGATGCTCTCTGGATAATAAGAACTGTGGGTTTGTGCACTCGCCTTTAGAAAGGACATTGAAATGCACTGCTGCTGAAGTCAAGATAAGGTAAAGACAGGCACATGTAACAATTCTGGATTAAGTGATTAAAGAGGAAAAGCCCCCCAAACCCCCTCCCCAATCTAAATATTAAATTAATACTGAAAACTAAGTTTTTCAGCTTCTATTAAGGTGCACAGACAAAATTCAGTTCTGTTGGTCCTTTGTCACTATGACCGTCCAACTAAATGAAGGAGAGACCAAATTCTTGACATGAAAGTTCTTCCCACATGAAAAGGCAGAGTGTTCCTTAATTTAAAATGCAGGGCTAACAAACAAACAAAAAAAGGAAACAATCATAGAACTGGAAGTAAGTGGAAACTGAACTTCTGTTGCTCCATTTTCACATTAGAAATTTAGAAGCTATATTAGATGCCTGGTATCTGCCGGAAAGCTGCTTTGCTTCTGTGCAGGTTAAGCAAGAATTAATTCAAAAGATTATACAAAGGCTAATTTCACAGATGCTATTTTGGCAAAAGTTGAAAATAAGTCAGCAGTCCTGTTACAAAATTAGCATGCTATAATTCCACATTAATGTTTATCAAGCATGTGTTCAATACAGACTGTTCCCCTTGTAAAACAAGTTCCTGTTTAACATGATCTTTAGCTGCTCCTGTCTTAAAAAGGCCGTGAGATTTTGCCAGGGCAAGCTCAAGTGTCTTCATGCTTTGCAGCCTACTCACAGTTAAGAAACTCTGGAAAACAAAGTAGCAGGATTCATCAGCTGAGTAGGTGGCAGCAGCAGACATTACCATAAACTCTGCCAAGACTTTAGAGTGATCCTGTCTTTCTTAAGTGGTGAAGTTCATGCATAGATTACTTCTGATTATCTCTCTCAAAGACAACTGTTTATTTTCAGCTGCTGCTGCCTCCACCTGCCTTTCTGGAAGAAGACTGTAAAACTGACATCAATTCAGCCTGAAGATAAATGGACACCAGGAGATAGCACAGCGATAACATGGTTACTTCAGTAATGGCAAACGTAAGAACCTTGTCTAGATTTAACTGTGTGGCCAGTACTGGAGGCAGCAAACAGATCTGGTGCTTAGATGCTCTGCTAGTCTGTACATGAGCATGTGTGTGCATTAGTTAGTGGGAAAATATTTCTCTTCTTGAGGGTTTTGGCTGCCTGTGGATATCTGTAAACACTGCAGTGCTGGGGTTGTGCTGCTGCCACAACTCAAATGATATTCCAAATACACAGGAAGCAAAATTCAATTACAAAGATCTGCAGGGAAAGATTTCGTTATCCTGGCTGGAAATAATTCAGTTAAGACTGTGAATGCAGCGCAGCGCAGTTAGTTTGCTGTCAGCAGCTAACCAGCTTTTCTCAGCATGTATGAAGTATGGCATAAACTTAAAATTGACAATCAGTTTTGGTTTTGGTGGCTTTTCAGACAGAGACAGAGTTTAAAGTCAAACAAAACTGTGGCTTAAGCATAAGATTTTTTTTTTCCTGTCCTTAATACACATGCCACTAAATTTCTTGTCTTGCTCCAAGACAAGAACCTGTATTTGAGAGCCAATCACTGAAATAATGCCTTTTAGAATACCAGGGTTGGGGAGGAGGGAGGGGACAGGACCAAAAGGGTTTTTTAAATCAGTTAACAACCAAAGAAGATCGTGGTTCAAGTCTAAAGCCAGCAAAAGCAAGGTATTCGTAACAAATGTGTCAAGCAGTTTTAACTATGCCACATCCAGTTCCATTGTCCATTTCCCCATAAACTTAAGAATTAGATGCATGTGCATACACACAGAGATCCACTCTCTACCTGCGTGCATAATGGACAGAGGTTACTGGCCAGAATATTCCATTCTGAGAACAGATTTGTCACAGTCCTAGTGACTGCCATGCAACATGAATGCAACAGACCATTTTTAGAACAGCTCCTACAGGCCTAAGGGGTAACTCTAAGTTGCAAAAAGTCAGTATCATAAATATGTCATTTTTGTAACATCTGAAACAGGATTGTTTCAAAAAATTAAAACCCAGCATTTGCACCCCAAGTGCTGCAGTCTCCCAGCTCCCGGCCACATTCTCACAACAGGCTTTTCCCATCCCTTGGTTCTCCTGATGCAGCTCACACAGATAAGCAAACTATGGATCTAGATAAATGTACAGGGGTGCGGCCAAGCACTTTCTGTGACCAGTTCAAAGAGATAACATACCTCTATATTCTGAAGTAAGAGACAAAGCCACAAGATGGCACTACCACTACATCGATTCTAGTCTATAAAGTAAGCTCAGTAGTTCAGAGTGGTAATGGTCTTCTGTGTGTACTGTTTAAATGGTGCGCGTGTTTCATTTTGTGGTTTTAAGCTTTTTTCTTTTTTTTTTCTTTCCTTTTTTTCTTTTTTTTTTTTTTTTTTTTGACAACCTCCCAAATTCACAAAAATCTAGTTGCCTATTCAGGATGATTGTGTTTTTTCAGGGAAATGAATAATGTCATCAATAATGGAGCCAGTGCTGCACATTTCATTCATGAACCAGTTTGACACAAAACACCCGACCTCAGGCTGGATTATGGCAAACTATAATCCAGCGTTTGCCATATGTTTTGCCATATGACTGACATGTTGTGTTACTTGCCAGTTTCAGCCACGCTTGCCATGAAGCATTAGCGTTGAGCCTCTGTCCCAAACTGCACCATATAAGCAGCGAAGAGAGTAAAAAGAGATGAAGAACAAGAATGAAAACAAAAAGGTACACAGAAAAAAAAGCAACAGTAGAGTTAATATGGCAAATTGAGAACAGTACAATAAATACTAGAGGTAACTTCATATTTTAAGGGGCAGGACGTTTATAATATGATCTACATTGATTTAATCCTTTTAGTTCAGAATGGATTAAATGTATCTGTACAACAACAAAGCACAAGTCCTTTCCCTCATCTTTTTTCATATATAGCCTCAGCAGGAAGTTCATACATGTGTGCTTTATGTTAAAGCAATAGCTGTTGTAATTGGGTGTTTTAGTAAAGCAATGTTAATTAATTTTTGAGAGAACTATTGGACCTGACAGTATGAGAAGGGCAATTTCTGCAGTACCTGTGAATGGCTGCAAAAAGATCCTCAGTAGTCCTTGGTCTTGCTGGTGTTGCCACTCCGTCCATCTCCTCCCCATAACTACTGCTTGGCAGGAATGAACTGCTTGCTGTATCCGATTCAAACACCTCCACTACGTGGAAAGAGTGAACAGTGATTGTCAGTCCATGGTGGGGACCCAACAGCACATAATCCTCAAACCAGCCCTCACTGCCTCTAAGGCAAAGCCTCCGAGAGACTGAGTGAATGCACTCTTGTCTTTGTGGTGATGTTTGCTCAGGAGGCTGCAGCACACAAAATGCCAAGGCTTGCTCACTCACAGGGGTGGAGAACAATACTGAAAGAAAATCTGTATGGTTTCTATAAGTTGCAAAATCAAAATTAGCCAAGCTAATCGGGTTTTCATAGCATGCTTTAATCCCAGCACAGTTAAATAAACATTTTCTTTCCATGTCTCTAATAATGAGAAGTCAGAAAGGAATTAGAAGAAATCTCATGAAGTATTAATCAGATCCTGCAACTTTATTCAGGCTTTTAGTTCTACCTTGCACAAGAGGTTCTTTTCTCTACGGAAGCCCACCTGAATGCTACGATTGCTATTTTCATTCCCCAGCCTCTCTAGAATAGCTACTGCTGCATCTGAAGAAGAGTCAGAGAAAACAGACTCACCACTTTCATTTTCTTGAGAGAGGTGCCCATCAGCATTACTGCCACTGTCTTGGCTGCTGCCTGAACTGCTTTCTTCATCAAAAGCAGACTGCTCCTCCTGCTTGGTTTCTTCTTGAACTGGTGATGCAGCAGGCTGTACCACAAAGGCATTAGCTCCCACTGCCTCAGAGAAGGTGAATCCGGCAGCTCCTCCCTCAGGAACCAGGCTGCCAGAGTCCATCTCGCTAGAACTGAGTCCATCTGTAAGACAATTTCTCGCTTCCTCGCAGTGTGCAAGCACAGCGTCTCTCTTAGTTGGACTTGATGTGCTTCTGACAGTATCTCTCACTTCAGCTATTTTCTCCACTGTAACATCTAACTGTGGAGGTGGTACAACAAGGAACAGTTTGGGTTTCTTCGAAATAGGAGGTGGCTTCTTGCTTGGCAATATGACCTGAGTCTTCTCAGGAGACGCTGGTGATCCCTGAAGTGACATGCCAGAACGGAGGTCTTCACCCTGCAATGAAGACTCAGGTGTGTCTTCAGTAGCTATCCCCAGTGCCTCAGCTTCAAAAGGCTTGCTCAGACCTACTGCACCTGCAGGCTTTTGATCGCTGTCAAGCGCAGGTTTGCTATTGGAGAGAACAAGAGGAGAACCTCGAGCCAGTGTCTGAACTGAGTCTTTAAAAGAGGTGCCTTCAGCTTTCACTTCCTCTTCACCTAAGCTGCTACTAAGTCTTAGTGAGAGAGATGGCTTCAGGGAAGGCTGTGATGATGAATTTACAGTACCTTTTTCCTGAGAGGTGGTTTCAGAAGCAGACTCAGGTGATGGCTCACCTTCTGTCACTTTTTTCACAGACCTCAGCTGCACCATTTGCAGTGCTTTGGTAGTCACTAAGGGCATTACAGGTCTCAATGTGTCTTGCTTGCTGAGTGGCTGTTTCACTGGACTACAGCAAGAATCTTCCAGGTTACGTTTCTTAAAAGAATACTGTGGTTGGAGTGTTGCACCTTTCAGTTTGGGATCAAGAGGTGGTGCTGGAGGTGGGACAGCTAAGGGCAAAGCGGGAGGAGAAGGAATAGGGGAGGAGAATGAATTCACAGAAGCTTCTTGTGGAAACCATGGGACAGGCTGGGCAAAGGAAGATTTTACATCAGCTTCTGGGGGAGGAGGGGGAAACGTGGGAGAGGATGGTAATGGTGACAGATCCATGACTTCTGTGGCAGGAGGAGGTGGGGCAGGAGGAGAAAGCTCAGGACAATGTGAAGAAGGTGTTGGAAGAGGAGGTGGTAGAGGAGGTGCACCTGAATCTGGAGGAGAGCTCGGTGTGGGGTCCAATTTCTTCACACTCACACTCCCTTCAGTAGACGTATTTGAAGAAAGAGAAGTGGAAGATGAAGACATGGAGAGTGAAGACAAAAGGGAAGATTTCCTTTCAGGCACTTTAGGCTTCAGCTTAGATTTGCCAGTTCCTGATGATGCAGATTTTAAAAACACAGGCACTGGAGTAAGTGCAGTGGGTGTATTGGACTGGCTGGAGTACCCACTTGATGGCGATGTGACTCGGTGGGATTTCTCTGGGGAAGTGCTCTTTGGTTTGGCCAGTTCACTGGGCACTTGTGGCACAGAAGCCCTTGAGCCATCACTGAAGTGGCTGATGCTGTAATCGCTGAGAGCAGATGATGTACTGGCAGAGTGGGTCACTGGTGATTTCACCTGGTCATCTCCCACTGCAGCGTAGTCACTGTAGAAACCCCACTGGTCAGCATACTCTGACTTGATGCTACTTGTTTCACTCTGAGAGGGAGTGACGGTGCAGATGGAGTACAGGTTTGGAGCAGTGGTGGACATCATGCTGCTGCTTGCGCTAACCGAGCTTTGGCTGCGGGATCGCAACACCCACGGATCCTCATAATCACTGCAGGGGCTCTGGGAAGGGGAGCTGCCATTTTTGCACTTCAGATTCAACTGCAGAGAATGCTGGAGGGTGGCAATAAGAGTTTCATCAAGCACCTGTCCATTAGACTGAGCTTTTTTCTTAGGCACCCTTCTGAGTGAGTCTGTTCTGGATGGTGGCAAAGGGGGCTTCTTTGCCTTTTTCAGAGAGATGTTTCTTGCAAGGGATTTGTCACTTTGGCCTAACTGGTCATCTTGATGTTTCTTCTCCTTTCCTTCAAAGACATTTATCACACTGTCTCTGGCACTCCCAAACTCATTAGTACTACTGCATGGCATGTCTGACTTCAGTCCAGAGTCTGTGAGCATGGAGCTGTAATAGGCATCATGGTCCACAGAATACAGAGAAGGAGAATCATCCCTGATTGAAGTCCTCTCCAGGCTGCTGCTGCTCAGGTTGCTACCAGGAGTGGCACAGCCTGGTGTGGTACAAACCACCTTGAGTGAAGGAGTCTCACTGTTTTCTGCAGACTTGTACAGCCAATGCTCTGTGCTATTCACTGCTGCTTGTGCTCGCTCTCCTGAATAGCTAGATTCACTTCTACCATCACTGTCCTGGGAAGGGTTTGGTAAAGCAAGATTGTTCCTACAGCTGTAGCTCATGCTCTGAGAACCAGCTTCTGCATTTCCAGGAGTGCTAAGAGAGACAGCAGAGTCACCAAGAGAAAGCATTATGGCAGTATTAGATGGGATGGTATCTGAAGTCTGTGAGTGACGTGTGGAGCTACTCTCACTCCAGTTACCACTTGAAGAATGGTGATCTTCTTTCCCACTTACTGTATTGCTGGCCACATGATTGTCTTTTGGCTTTGGGTAGGCAGTGGAGCTAGTAATTTTACTATCCAATGACCCAACACTCTGGGCTGTGTGAATAACAATAACTTCTGAGGAGGATGACAGTGTTGCGTTGGGTATGACGCTTGTTGAGTAGGTGGCATGAGGAGAGACAACACATGCTGGGTTTGCAGACTTTTCACTATCATAGCTTCTCACCTCTTGAGACTTTGGCCTTGACAGGCTCCCTGTCGTGGGATTATTCCTCAGATGCACAACACTATCATCCACTTGCAACTTACTTATCTGGTGAGGTAAAGTGCCAGCAACGTCTTCTGTCTGCCTAGAGCTGCTCTGTGTCTGGTCTAGGGACTGCAGAGACACTCTTGCACCAGCCCGCGGCAAGCTGTGAAAACCCATGTCGCTGTTTTGGCGAGAGGTGAATATAACTGCAGCAGAATCACTCATCACTGACATGTTTCCAGATGAGCTGGAGAACTGAGACATCTGGGCCGCAATGCCTTGTCCTTTCTGTGCTCGTATTCTTCTCATCGAAGGAGGCACAACTTTAACTTCCTCCGTCTGGCAGCTGGTGTCCTTGGTCTCGGAGCGCTGCATGGCAGAGCGATAGCTGTCCAGTCTCCCTAGCGTGGAGCAGTGATCCGGGACATACATCGAATGCCCTCGGAAATCACTTTGGGCAGTGCCAACTGCTGGAGTCAAAATAAAAGCATTATTTCTTGAAGCACAAGTTCACATTTATGCTCTATTCATTTAAAACCAAAACACATCAGCAAACTGTTTGATCCCCATGCTCTTGCAGGCATAGCCTGAGAAAGAATCTGCAACAATGGATTTTGCACAGGCACTGCGTGTTTTCTGCATCTCTTCCCCTTTACCTTATTACCATGAACCCTCTGCTTACAGGATTTTCTGCATTCCTGCCGCAGATTCAACACATGAAATCCTGTTTATGACATGGCAATAATTTCCATAGTAATCAGTTATGTCAGAAACCAAGTAGCACTGTTTGACTTCCAGTAGGCAAAGCAGCAGGAACAGACAAAAGCCTGAGCAATGTGAAGTGCGTTTCCACGCTAATGCCTCATGCAATAAAGAAAAGGGGAAGAAAATTTGGAGACTAATGTGAATAATCAGATCAGCTTTTTAAAAGCATTACACTTCATTAAAAAACAAAAATTCTCAGAAGACCAAGACACCACGTCTCCAAGTCTTGCAGTTCATCTGAAAGTAGGGTAACACACTGAAGCATGCATTGTTTTACCACAAATAATAGGATACCATTTATACAAAGACATCATCCAACAATGCAAAGAAATCCATTAAATACCATTTCTCCATAGCACTACTTTTGACTTATCATAAAGGAAAAGCTCTTAAATGGGGAAAAGAAACAGCTAGTACTCAGCACTGTCAGGAAATAGAAAATAATTGTACTTTTTAAAAAAAAGAATAATAATATATTGGCATTAAAAGAAACCAACAAACCTTTGAGGACAAAGGAAAACCCAGTTTTAGTTCAAAATACAGTTATCATCGGGTCCACATAAAGGACTCGAGGGTTCTTTTAAACTTACATTTTTATTGGTAGCTGCCTTTTAAAATCACAAACCAGAGCACTGATTTAAAATTAGGCTGGGTAAAGCTGTTGCTTTTCAGTTCAGTTGCATTACTGTATAAATAGCAGACACGAGAGGCAGGCGTGCTGCTAGAGATGCTTCTAAGGATGCTGCATATGTCACTGTGGGGGAAAATTGGTTATTTCAAGTCTCCGCCTTAGCTAGTCTCAGGAGTGATGAAGCAGCACGCCTGATGGGACTGTTCTGCTTTCATATTTACGATATGGAACTGAATCAGGAGGATAGGTATTCTCATCATGCAGCTCTAAACACCACTTAAAGGATATTTAATTATCCTTATTCTTGGCAGGCAAAAGAGGCATTTAGGATAAGGAAAAGAGAGCTCTGAAAAGGCTACAATGGACCCAGCATACACAAAAAGATTGTTTACTTCTTTTCCCCAGGCACATAAGTAGCCTTTTACCAGCTTGAAGCCTCTTTAGTTTGCTTTGTGTAGATTCTCTTCCTCTCATGAAAACGTAGCTTCTTTCTCCTCCTGGTAGAGGTTTGCAGCAAAGCTAGATACTTGGATGCTGGCAAACATCTTGGATAATCTGAGATGCTGTCAGAACAGATGGACTACTGCAGCCGACCAAGTGAGGCATTTGCATATTCTGCGCACAGTTATTAAGAACTGTACAGTAAGAAAAATAATGTAATTCCATTTTCCATGTGTATTTTTTCTATAGACCAGTGTCCCCTTTCTGATTAGAGAAAAACATCAAAGCAGATGTTACGAATGCTTCTGGAGCCATGACATCACCGATGACGAGAGCTAACTAAGAACATCATGTAATAAGAATCTGTGTACAAAATTCTACAAATAACCAAAGGGATGGGGTATTTTTCTTCTTCCTGACACTATGAAACACACACAGGCACACAAATACACAGACACACACGAGACAGAAGGATGGGGCTGGTGAACAAAGCTGTCAGCGCTACAGCAAGCATCTAACACTGTCGCATACTGACCTGTGGCTGAGAGAACCTCACTTCAGTATGCAGCATGTTTGTATTCACAAAGGAAGCTAAATACAATCCACAAGTAGTGTGACAGATCCACAGCTTATGCTTAAGATGTTACTGCTAGCGAAGGTAAATGGCAAAGCAGAACAGCACTGGACCTGCTCACTTCCCCTTTCCTCCTTCCAAAATCAAGCATGTCAAACACTACTGGGACATGCTGCTTACGGTGTGTGAAAGACAAAATTAAACCTTGGTGCTGTATCTGCGCTGCTGAAAAGAAGCCAAGGATGGTTGTACCAAAAAACACCTGAGGGAACAGCTCTTTTCCTGTCTCTTGGCACCCATGCCAAGATGGAGCCTGGGGGACCACTGGTTAGCCCAGGCCAGAGCCTGGGCTGAAGAAGCATACTTAACAAGAGGGCAGCATCAACCACCACAGGATGTTGCTGCGCATCAGTGCTAACCTAGTTTGCTACTAGAAGTAACTTGGGGTCCAGTCTGATGTGCTCATGAGTGGAACATCTCTGTTATGAGGAAAGGATAAGGGAGCTGGGGCTCTTTAGCTTGGAGGAGACTGAGAGGTGACCTCAATGTTTATAAATATGGGAAGGGTGAGCGTCATGAAGATAGAGCCAGCCTCTTGTCAGTGATGTCCAATAATAGGACAAGGGGCAATGAGGCAAGCTGGAGCACAAGAGGTTCCATGTAACCATAAGGAATTTTTTTTTCACTGTGAGGGTGACAGAACCCTGGAACGAGTCTGTTCCATACAAAATCTGCCTGGATGCATTCCTGTGTGCCCTACTCTAGGTGATCCTGCTGTGGCAGGGGGGTTGGACTAGGTGATCTTTTGAGGTCCCTTTCAGCCTCTAACATTCTGTGATTCCATGAAATTGATGCAATGGCAGTAAGCCTTTGCAACCTTGATAATGCAGGGAAGCCCATCAGGGCTACATCTTTGTGCCAGCAAGAAGCCTCTTGTAGTTAGAATGGGTCAGAGCCCAAACAAACACAGGGTTCAGAAGGGACAAGAGAGCCTAGTCTCAGAAGTATAAAGCACAGGGCTACATCCTTCAATCATGATACGGGATATGGTCAGGAAAGGGACTTTTCAGCTGTTTCTATTACAAGAACACAACAGTGAGGTTTTCAGTAATTTTTTGTAGAAATGGATTATATCCTGAAATTACTTCAGCTTTGGTTTTACATCCATGCATAATCCTCGAGTAAAGCTGTGAGGATTTACTTGTCCTTTATAATAAAACAATTGCTCTTTCTACAGTTCCATTTCCTGAACAGGAATAACAGAAATCTGCAGGGAAAATGGTTCCAAGAAAACCCTAAACAATGACTGACAAAGCATTTAAGGCTCAAGTATTCTGTTAAAATAATATAGGTTTTAAAACTGTGATGGAATTTAGAGGAGGGTAGTGAAGAGCGGTTTGTTTGGAATTTACAAATGCACCTGCAAAACCCTCACTCACTTCCAGAGTAAAACTGAAAAGCTAGGGTTTTAAAAAAGCCTTTAAAAAATTAAATAAATCAAACCACCTTTGCTGATACCCCAACTAGGAGACAAACAATCCAAATCTAAGGGCCAGCTCAAACCTTCAACTATTACACTGAAAATGCCATGTCTCTCAGAAAGCCTCTATGCAAACAAATAGCAGTCAGAAGTTCCAAGACTTCTGCAACACCACAATACAGCCTATGAATCAGAGCTTCTAAACAATACCACCTGCAAGTCCATCTACTTGCAGGGGTGATGTCTGAGCAGACAGCAGAGAAAAATGTTATAGAACTGGACATCAGGTTACAGGTGTCAAATATTATGAAGTCAGAAGTGGCTGCACTTCAGTGGTATAAATGTGCTGAAAGTAATTAGTAATTGTCTCGTCTGCATTTTATATTATCCTGTGTCCAGTAGCCCTGCAGACAGTGCTATGTCCAGCACAGGAGACCAGTATCTATACCCCTTTCTTCTTTATTAATCTATTTTTTGCTATGCTGAAAATATCTCTTAGGACAAATGAGTGTAGATCCCAGAAGCAAAACACCCACTATCTGGAACGAGTGAAACATGCAGCATATTTAAGATCTCTTGCATGGAAACACAGAAGAGACTTGAATGCATGCCTCAGCTCCAAGCACTTGATCCAACATAGGCATATACAGGTTACACCATTTTTCCCTGACTCCAGTAGTTACTGGTGTTGCTCATTAGAGATGACAGGGCCTGAGACTGACTGCAAATCTGATGGAATAAAGAAAGTGTCTGCACTGAATTCCTAGGGCCAGTGCTAAAAGACTCCCTGTCCCCTTGTGGTTCTGGCTGATCTGGTGGCACCAGTAAGTTGCCACAGAGAATCAGCAGAAAGGTCCTCTGCACTGAAACAAGTGCAGGTGACTGGAGAGGATAAATGTGTGTTGATAGCACAAAGAATGTGCTTGTTTTGACTAGTCTATAGAAAGTAATCACTCTTCCCAAACTTCTTTTGACCAATCATTTCTGCTATAAGCATTTGACTTTTGTGCCCCAGGCACATTCCTAAAGTTTGCTGCTTTTATCTTCCCATGCCCCACCTAGCAATTCTCTAAACCTGGTGACCTGGGCAAATCACTGTGCAGGCACCACAACTTCCACTGCCGCAAAAAACAAACCAAACCATAAAACCAACAAAACAAACAAACAAACAAAAAGCCCCACCACAACCCTTGAGATTCTTCATCTATTTTACCCTAGCAATTACATACCAAATGATTTTTAACAGACATTCAACAAGAAACAGAGAAGTACATTTGGCTTATGGTAATTTTTAAGGCATTTTCACTGTGCTCCATGAAACATCTGTAATCTCTCAGTGGGAAGAAAATCTTTCAGAGAATCTTGCTGTACTTTCAGTCCTGATGGTTAAAAAATATCCTGAATCCTTGCATATGTTACCGACACCCTGAAAGGCAGAATTTTGCTGAAAATATAGGAAATTTAAGTTTTCTTGAATCTGTTAAATTCACTTAACTGAACAGCCTCTGGTAAAAATTATACTCCTGGCATCTCTGTCTTTCATCTCCCACTATGAAAAAGCACATCATACCTGTTTTTTAACACCCTGATCTCTGGATTAATAGTGCTGGAAATACAGTGTTGAGAAAATACAGCTTTAAAACCAACGTTAGTTAAAAGGCACAGTAACTCTGGAATAAAGATATTCTGTTCAAAGACTATTAATGCTGCAACTTGAAGCAAGTACAGAACAGTAGCCTGAGCAGTCAGGTATTTGCATGGTGTTTCTGCAGGCCCACAACATAGCTGTGACTCCTTACCTGTGGGACCTGTGTCTGGAATGACTGCTAGTGCTGAAGCAGCAAATTGGAAAAGATTATCTAATTAAGAGGAGTCTTCGACAGAACAAACAAACTCTGGAATAGGTTGTCCAGAGAGGTTGTGGATGGTCCCTCCATGGAGGTGTTCAAGGCCAGGTTAGATGAGGCCTTGAGCAAGCAAACCTAGTTGAGAGGCATCCCTGTCCATGGCAGGGAGGCTGGAGCAGATGATCCCTCAGGTCCCTTCCAACCTGAGCCATTCTATGATTGATCAGAAGGACTTATATGCCACCATGTTGCTGAGATGAAATTGTTTCCTCTAAGGCACCAACAAAGGGTCCATGCTGTGTCACAAGAAATCAAACGGGAGACTAAAAGTTTAGGTGTCAGTCATATCCATCCTGATGACAGACAGGAGGTCCTATGTGTGACAATTCATTGTGAGCTACTGAAAATGTCAGGCAGGGGAATAAGGAGAAAAAAGCCTATGAGGTCATTCTGTCTCTCTGAACCCTTTTGTTATGAAGAAAGAAAAGTATGAGCAGTGGAAAAAACAAACCACAAAGCCATAAAGACCCTGAATTGTAACTGAAGGTGAACTAAAAGGTATTGAAACAATTCAAGGGAAGTACACATAAAGCATAAAATTAAAAGGCCACTTTTGAAAATGTGAAGAGAGAAACTTTGTTTGATTAAAGGACAAAAGCGGCATGCCTGGCAGGAGACAAAATCAAAATGTGGAAAACCTGAAGATGCCTTCCTCTCCCCAGTTTTGGTGAGGTATGTTTAATTGGAAGATGAGGTGGAACTGATGCTCAGGTCTGAGACCTGCTCCTCCTGCAGGGAGCAAGTTTGGGACACCAGAACCTATTCATTGGTGCCTGGGATTGCACTGGTGCAGAGCTCTGGAGAAATATTCGCAAACAAGTAACTTGGTACCTTCAGAAAAAGAAAGTCTGAGCCAGACCTAGAGCACTGAAACAGAGATGGGACCATGGGAAAGCAAAAGCAATTTAATGCCTTTATTTCATCAGGAGAATTGGAAGATGTAAAGCTGATGATAACTAAGAGACAAGAAATGAGGATGGCCTGCAACAGGTTCTCCCAGAGAGATGCTCATCTATACCAAACTTGCTTGGCAATCATCCTCTTCATGAGGGAAGAATACCGGTTTGTCTGAAGAAGACAGCTACAGGTCATGGGTAATGGAAACAGAGCAGAGAAACTGAGTGCACAGTATTGAAAAAAAAATAATCTCAAAGTTTCTTCTGTAGTTCTGTAGCACTCCATTAAATATGGATGTATATAGCATTTATGTTCTGTAAGACAATTAAGGTAATTCAATGGTAAGCAAAACTAATTTTTCATTGCTGTGTTTGGCAGAGAGAGGAATGATTTACTTTCTCCTCTTACTTCAACGTTGCTGAGTACTGAGAAGGTCCTGCTGTTAAAAAGAAAACTATTCAGAAAATAACTGGCATCTCTAAACTAGTGGGCATCTCATAGAATCACAGAATATCTCCAGGGATGGGGCCCCAACCACCTCCATGGGCAAGCCGTTCCAGTGTTCCACCACCCTCATAGTAAAGAACCTCTTCCTAACATTCAATCTACATCTGCTCTTCTCTAGTTTGAAGCCATTGACCTCATCCTATCACTGCAGGCCTATGTAAACAGTCTCTCCATCCTTCTTGTAGGCCCCCTTCTGGTACTGGAAGGCTGCTATTAGGTCTCCCTGGAGCCTCCTTTTCTCCAGGCTGAACAACCCCAGCTCCCTCAGCCTATCTTTGTAGCAGAGGTGCTCCAACCCCCGATCACTTTTGTGGCACTCATACTGTCCTTCTGTCTCAAAGTATCACCTATCACATTGAATTTAATTTACACAGCATTTTTCAAGCAGAAGTTTCCAGTCCATATAGAGACTGGCTCCTTGTTGAGAGACACCTGTCAAAACACAGCAGTATTACAATGCTCAGAAGTAGGAATGTTTACAGATACTTTCAACACACGCCTCAAGGGTGCAGTTAAGAACCTCTTTTGCTACGTTTGTCTAAATTCTACAAGGGTACCACAGGCACTGAGCTCAGGCCAGCAATCAGCATAGGCTTTCTCTTCTGTTTGGTATTTTTTGTTCCAAAGCAGACAAAGCAGTAAAGGGAGAACCCTATCAGTTTGGCCTGGCAGAAGCTCTTCCACGAAATGAAAACAGTTCAAACTCGGTTGAAGCTTTGAGGTTCTCTCAAGTTTCTGCTTCCATCTGAAGGACAAACAAGGGATAACAAAAATCTGCTGTATATGTTTCTTATTCAGCCTGTGCACAGCAACTCTGGTGTACCAAGGGATTTTAATCTTTGTGTAAATATTACAGCCATTCAGCTTTAGGGGAGAAACAAAGAGATATATTCAGCTGAAACCACAGGGAAAACGTCAATAGGCACAATGCAATTGCTTGAATTGGAGTTTAGTCCGGATCCTCCTTCTGATCAAATGAACTGTGGAATGTTTTAAAACAACTTGTTATTTGTTTTAGGACAGTGTAAGAGAAATAGGGAATGGACAACTACAGAAACGTTTGGGGAATGTCAGAGGAGAAAAGGCAAAGAGAATACTGAACAAGGATGAGGAAAATTGAATTTATTCCCAGCCTTGCCAGATACTTGGTGGGTGAATCCAGCTAAGTCATGGTTCCCCTATCCATGAGATGAAGATTCTAGTAACTTTTCTCTTTTAAACTGCACTTTGTTTCTAGTGATGGAAAGCAAGATGCTAACAGGATGAATAGTGCCATTATAGAGTTTTCCTGACATACATTTTGCTGTCTAGGTTACATAAAACCAACATGAAAGTAACGAGAAGCTCCTCAAACAGGTTCCACTGTAGGGCAGACAGCTGAAACTCTACTTGCCTGCTGGTTGTTGGTCAGGGAACCCTCCAGGGAAGAGCTCCTACACTGAGATACTGCCAGCCCTGAAGTTTCTGCAACTTAGAACAGGAGCCAAGGAAAATCTTCAAGCAATGCAACATGAAACATGCTCAGCACAGAGGTGAAAGACTGACCATAAAACTTGTCACCCTTAGCAAACAGATCGGCAAAAGACACAAATCTCAAAATTTTAAGGTAGTAATTGGAAGAAATTCTCAGTTTATTCAACTAGGGAAATTACAGCTGATGTTTTCAAGCATTAAACACCTGTCTGAAGGCATCACAAACATGACCATGAAGTTTTGTAAAGGCTGCCAGCACGAAGCATTGTCCACACATCCCACCTGAGTAACCTGTTATCCATTTCAAAATCCACATGCCCAAAAGAACGTGGAGAAACCCAATAAGATACAAATAGCAGCATGGAAAAAGACATTCTACATCGCTCTGCTTTTCTCTGCTATCTGCCTCAAGGTAGGTCATCATGTGTCAAAGATAATGTCCATCAAGAACAATGTCCATGACACATATGCCATTTTCAGAATACCATAGAAGAATCAAGACCACCATAACCACCTTGAAAATTAACAAGCCATGTCTTGCTATCAGGTTTGCACTTAAGCAGCACAAGTGCTTTTAAGGAGCACAAGTCATGGCACCTCAGCTCTAGACAAAAGAGCAAAGCAATTCAGTTTGAAATGGAAAAACAGCTCTAGAACAGATGAGAGAGGATGAAGGTTGTTTCTGCTCTTCCTCAGACTACCTGTAAACATGGTACCTGAGGGATTAGCCTCAGAGAGATTTAAAACAGAAGGAAATCTTGTTAAGAATAATTTGTTATTAAGCTCTGCGTAGCTTTGTTTCCAGCTTTGATCTTTGTTCGGTAAGAACAAATCTACTTTATTTAAACTCTCAAGCTTGCTTATACTTGATTGCAGGTCTGATGAATGTGTCATTCTCTCCCAGGAAATAACAAATTCAAAATCTGACCTCCAGGAGCAACTCTAGGTCTGGAAATTGTCTCCTGCCAGTTAGCAAAGCTCACTACAGTGAAGAGGGAGGAAGGAATCCACACTATGAGGAGCCTGTTCCAGTGCCACATCACCCTCACTATAAAGAAGCTTCTCCTCATGAGAAACATCCTCCAAAGTCCAACTCTACCTGCCAAAAGCAGGATCACCCAAGGTAGTCTGCACAGGAATGCATCCAGGTGGGTTTGGAAAGTCTCCAGAGAAGAAGGCTTCACAACCTCTTTGGGCAGCCTGTTCCAGGGCTCTGTCATCCTCACTTTAAACAAGTTTCTCCTTCCGTTTAGCTGAAACCTTCGATGTTCAAATCTGTGTCCACCGTTCCTTGTCTTATTACTGTGCACCACCACAAGAGATTGGCTCCATCCACTTGATACCCACCCCTCAGATATTTATAGACAAACTGATCAGAATCCCTCTCAGTCTTCTCAAGACTTAACAGCCCCAGATCTCTCAGTCTCTCTGCATAGGGGAGATGCTCAAGTCCCTTAATCATCCTCAAGGCTCTTTGTTGGATTCTCTCCAGCAGGTCTCTGTCTCTCTTGAATTGTCGAGCCCAAAACCAGACAGAGTATTCCAGGTGTGGTTTCACCAGGGCAAAGTAGAGGGGGAGAAGAACCTCCCTAGACCTGCTGACAATGCTTTTCCTGATGCACCCCAGGATTCCATTGGCTCTCTTGGCCACGAGGGCACATTGCTGGCCCATGCAGAACTTGCTGTCTACCAGGACTCCAAGGTCTTTCTCTATGGAGTTGCTCCCAACAGGGCAACTCCTAACCTGTACTGGTGCCTGCTGTTATTCCTCCTGTACTTGTCCTTATTGAACTTCATAAGGTTTGCCTTCACCCAACTCTCCAGTCTGTCCAGACCTCACTGGATGGCAGCACAGCCTGACTGGCTGTCGGCCAACCCCCACAGTTTGGTATCATCAGTGAACTTGCTGAGGGTACACTCAATGCCCTCACCCGGGTCATTAATAAAGATACGGAACAAAACTGGGCCCAGTACTGATCCCTGGAGCACAGTTCCACTCACACACCACTTTCCACATGCTTGCTTTTCGCTTTCCCTACACCAGGCCCTCTAGCTCATTTCAAACCCGTTTACACACATAATTTTACTCCTGTTTCTGGAAAAATATAGACAAACAACCGAGAATTGAAAACAATTAAAAAAGAAAGAGATGTAAAATGCAAGGCAGTGAAACATACTGAAATCATCAATATGAGATGATTCCACATGTAAAACACCTAAAATTATGCTCTGCCAGACTATTTAAAAAGACATTCCTCCTCTACCGCAAAAAGAAAAATGTAATTTTACCTGTAAAGTTGTAATTCTTAAAAAATAGGTAAGAATAACCAGTTTTAAATCAAAGAGTTCTGCAAAGTGCCTGAAAGGTCTGCCAAAATATAGACTGCTTTATCAGCTTTGAATATCATGTATGGTACCAACTATGAAAGGATAGTCAAAGGCAGTGTAAATGTGGCTGAGTACGAATATATGCAATAGCTGATGAGTCCATCCAAATTGCTTCCAATCAAATAATATTTATTCTCAAGGGATCACCAATTAGATCTAAACTGAGCTGGAAAATGTACAAGCTTTTCATTGTTGATGAAACTCTTGGCAGATCCAAGAAGGCATCCATGAATTGTTTTACTGCGTTGAGTAATTATTTGCCAGCCAGTATGTTTGTCCACTTCAGTTTTGTTCCAATGAACATCCTGGGGGAGCAGTCAAAATCTCCAGAAAAACATTAAAGACCAGAAAACTTACATCCCTGCAGATTTCCATTGTACCAGCACATCATGTTCCCTTCAATAGATGGAATTCAGATAAAAGGTCCTAATTTCCCTTGCCACTTTGTACACTGGAGGCACACATCTTTGGAACTGTAACAGGCTATCAGACTGTATTGGTTTCATGAGCACTGGTAATGTCATTAGTCAAGTAATGATAAGCAGTGACAATGAACAGTGGATGGAATACAGTTCTGATGAGCCATACCTAGCTCCTTTTGTATGTTGTCAGGGATTCCTGTAATAGTCTTTCTCCTTTTGACTTTCTTCGGCCGTCTTACCACCGTGTCTGTGTAAATTAGAGACCGCCGAATGCTGGCTTGGCGGTCGAAATTCTCCCCTAATACATGATAGAACAAGCAAAGCAACATTACTTCCAAGCACGCTGACATCATGCACTTTCTTCCACTCACTTTGTTGTAGAAATGGAAAAAAAGGCATTAACAAATGATGTTAGCTTGTCCTACGAAGGTTTACGTTGAAGGAGGATACAGCACATTGCCACAGTAAGGCCTCAGACACAAATCCACTACACAGGGCTGCAGGCTTTCAAAGGAGCTTCCTAAGCCCAGTTCAGATTTGGTGAGAGCAGCTCTAATGCCACAAGTGAACAGAATCCTTGCTTTAATTTGACCCTTTGGGTGTTGGTGTTTTTTTGGTTTTGTTTGTTTGTTTGTTTTGGGTTTTTTTGGTTTTCTTTACGTGTGTGGTTTTGTTGTTTCATCTTAAAGTAACGAGCTGCAAAACAAAGGCAAATCTGCTCACGGAAACGAAAGATCACAACGGTTTATGCAGGAACAGACATTGCTATTGGCAACAGCTATTACGTCTTTGCACAGCTCCATCATTAAATCACACAAGACTCTTCTTTTCCCTTCCAAGTTGCTCTGAACCTGTCAAGTGTATCACATTTCTGGTGGTGATCTTTTAACACAAATACAAATAAGTACCACGGAGCATGCAGAGATCAAACTGGTCTTGTGGTCTCATAAATATTTCAGTGAGAGCAGAAGATGCTCAAAACTGAAATTTTATACAATTATAAAAATACACAATGGTGAGAGATGAAAAAAATGTGTGCAAGGACACATTGCCAGACAAAGCCTTATGATGACCATGTGCTGTATCATAATGGGACCCAGAAGCACCACTACCATTAAGCAGCTTTTCTTTAGGAATTCACTTCTGTTTAGAGGTTTATAATTTGGCCATTTTACTAGGAGGAAGATAAAACTTACCCTATAGATTGTGAGCTGAGTTACTTCTCTGTCACTTGTAAAAATTTAAGGACTACCCCTCTATATCTAACACATAAGTTCGCTTTTTAGAAGTTAAATCATTTTAAAGCACTCTGTGCCCTTTAGGTAATCCATTTAAAACTGAAATGCAGGAAAAGAATTATGCGTGTAGACATTTTTTGTTATGTACATTTTGAAAATTGATGACCAAATTATTTACCTCTAAAAAGTGATTAATGCAGAGTAACTAATACATCATAAATATTATCCCTGGTTGACTGCACATCAGTATGATGTGTGTCGTGCAAAGGGCATAGAAAACCTCCTTACCTCTGTAACAGTTAAAGATACAGTCATATTAAAGTATAGCACGTGGACTTGTGAAGATGCAAGGAAAACACAGCAGTTTCAGTCACCATTTTGTAAATATAAAGACTCTGACTCTGTTTGACTGGAGCCTTGTGCTCCCATGAACCACGCCTGTGTTAAGTGAAATTCTTGAAGCTACAAAGAAGCGCCAGTTCCATCCAAATTTTGGATTAACTGGTTGAAGTCAGGGCAGATTAAGGCAGGAGGAAGGTCATGGGATTTATAAAATTTAGAGGTGTGGATCCCAGTGGCTCAATAGAAGCCCTGCAATACTGAGACAGACTATGCACTGGGGCATTACTACTACCAGGTCATTAGAACCTTTATGGGGTCAGAATTAGGTAATCCTGCCACACAGGATATTCATTAATTATCCACATCATAACAAATCCAAAGAATTTGAATAAGAAAAGTTTTTCTTTTCTAAATAAATCTTTATCCATTCAAAGGCCAAGAATTGGGCCTGAGATTGTAAGATGCAAGAAAATTAAAACACAGATTTAAATGTCCTGAAATGAAATATAAATGGTAAGTAGAGGGTGCAAACAAGGAGAGAGTCTTTTACATGAAGCCTCAGACAGCACAAACAGGATGACCATGGGGAAATATTACTGTCAGCTGATCCACAGTAACTTCTTCCCCTGAGCTACCCAAGGACTAACTCAACCAACTCATTTTCAATGATTTTTGATACACAAAGGTTTTATTCAAAACCACTGTGAAAATGTGTAGAATTTCAAAGTAGCAGCTTTAATAAATTCCAGCAAGCAGAATCGGAACATCTCAGTCTTTCCCCCCCCCTTCTTCATTGACTTTTTTTGTTTGTTTGTTGAATTATTTGTAGAAAACATGTATCACCTTAACATTAAATATATTTTGCAATTTTAAGAATACTTTTCCTCCTGTTAGAAATTTCTAACAAATCTTTACTCAGTTTCCTTGGATTCACTGAAAATATTTAAGTATGGTGCTTAAGTCTCACTGAATTCAGTCAAGTCAGACTCAAGCAAATGCTTAAATGTTTTGCAGGATCCTGCAGTGATCACCTCCACCATCACCAGACTGCTCCATCTGGAAAGAAAGTTAGTTCCAAAACCTCCATGAAAGCAGACACCATTATACATCTTTTAACTCCCAAGATGTGTAAATGCAAGGACTGGCCACCACTAAAATTTCAGCCCAAACCACTTCCAGACCAGAGTAAGCTCAGCTCAGGCACTCCTCAAGTCTGAAACTGCTTCCAAATCTAGATACCCAGTCAGCAGCTTGTCAGTCCAATGCAATGCCCCTGCGCTTCTAGATTTTTACTATGACTGTATTAGTTGCTGCAATCTGTTCACCAAAGAGGCCCCAAAGCTGACCTTGTGGAGCATTTATTGCACAGCCACGTGAGAGGCCATTGTATCAGAATCATTAGTAATGTGCTGTCAATTGCCAGCAGCCTCTTCAGAGCTTAACCTTTTATTTCAAGCCACAAGTAGTAAAATGGAAGGTTTTTGACCTCTCTTCTGGGACAGTGAGGGGGGAAAAAAAAAAAAAAAGGCAAGTGAAGGAAAAAGGCAGATAAAAACAAACACCGGTGATGGTTTGTCTATGGCACATTGAACAAACTGGTTGTTTTTTTTCCTGCCTCATGCAGTAACATAAGGAACTCCATAAAATAAAATTACTCTATGTGTGGGAGGGCAGAGGAGGGGACCAGATTGTGACTTTTTAAAAAGGAACAAGGATAGCAGCTTTTTCATGTGTGTTGTGTGTGGTTCATAGTCTGTTACCGTCACTTGCCTTGTTCCACAGTAGTAATGTAGTTCTTCCAAGGGAAAGGAAACAGTGGATCAGAGACCATCCACATGCTGCAATAGTGATCCTCCTTTACTGCCCTCCCTTTCCATCCCTTCTGATTGCCATGCTTACAAGGAATAAATGCTCAAGAGCACACTCCAAAAAGGTGAGGTGTAATACACACGCGCACCGCTTTTATCATAAAAGTTGAGAACTGCTGCGTTTGCCAAGTGCAAACCAAACAGCTCAGGGGACACAAGGTTTTCTCCACCAGTCCAGTTAAGCTGCTTTAAGTCTCAAGGCTAGTTTATCCAAACATGGTGATGTTCTCAGTGACAATGAATTAAATCTATGAGGTTTATTTGATCTCTTCTGCCTCATTTTTCTTTCCATCTGTTTTCTTCCTCCATACATTTTCAGTACACAGGATCATTAAATCAAACAGCAGATTATTCTTCCTGTAAGTATACCCTTGTTCCTGCTGTCACAATATCTAAGCCCTGCTCAAGCTTATCGATTATGTCAGATTATCCATTGTTCCCACAACTCAGCCTTCTGCACCTACATTCCCCAGATAATGCCAGCTGGCCTAGTAACATTTGAGCATTATAGTTATTTTCCTTCTATTAATTTTCCAGAGGTGAGGTGTTTGTAATTTTCAGTCATCTTAATGCTGCTTATTTCAAGCATTTTCTGTCGTTTATTTCTCAGCTCTCTGATGTTAATCACAGAAGTACTGCTCTTATACATTTGACTATTACTAAATAATACTATCCAAAATGATAGTTTATAAAAAATGTAAGTGAAGAAAAATATTGGTAGTCATACATGGAAGGAGAACACCCAGGGCACTTTCAAAACAAAACCAAATATTGGAAGCAATTGGTTGTTAAGACTGAGCATGGAGTCAGAGCGTGCCATATGGCATTTGAAATAAATTGGATATTGAATATCATCCTGGTTTTGGAAGGCAAGCAGTCAGCTATTTGAATTAATTAATAAAGGTTTGATACTGTGCAGAAAGAGAGGGATTATTAAATTGAAGTGATAATTCAATTTCTCACAGAAATTCTATTTACACATAGCAAAATATCTACCAGCACGAGGCTTGAGCATAATTTAACTTCCACAAAGTGTGAGTTCTACAACTGTAAAAACAAAGAGTATTTTCAATATGAAGACTTGATACTTAACAAGATGTGGACTACAGTCACATGAGAGTCTTACCAAGAGTCTTGCTGAAGATGTAGCCCCATTAACTTCTGCTGCTCTTACCCTATTCGCCCTACTATCCTGCTGCTGGTAACAGTAAGACCCTTGAGGCATTTTTTTCTTTAACATGTAGCCTTTGGAATACAGAAAACCCTGACAACTTTCCTTATGTAAAAATTCCTAGAAAGAAAACCCTTGAAAATCATTGGCACTGCAGAAAAAAACTGCTTTCCATTACATATCCTCGGCACAGTCAACAGCAAAACACTATTTATTAATCCTCTTCTAGTACTTCATGAATATCTAATGCCATTTGAAGCCCGTGTTGTGTAGATTATCTTCATTAATGACTGTTTTAAGGGATTTTGAGTTTTCCTCATTAACTTTGATGGTAGACTATTAAACAAAACGCTGTTTTCACAGAAAGGTGCAGTAAGTAATTAAAATTCATGCATCAATTATATGAATGTCAAAATACTATCCAACTGTATCAATCCTTTTTTATCCCTTCCCTCCCTCATCAGTGTAATGTAATGACTGAAATTAAAAGCCTACCAGTCACATTAATAGGAACCAGATCTGTTTGGACTGCCTGTGCTTGTTGTCGCATTTTCTCTTCTGGTGTTGGCAATGGAAGTGACTTAGTCCAGTTGGTTTGGGTGTTGATATCTGATAACTCATCTGAAACTGGAGTTTTAGGCCTCTTGATGCTAATAAGCTTTTCTTCTTCTGGGGAAGAGACAGGACACTACAAACAGAAATACATGAAACAGTGTAAGTTGACTGTTAAAAAAACCCACCTCCAACAGCAAACCACGAAGTTGTGACTATGGCATTACAAAGCTATTGCTGCTGCAGCCAGCAAAATTGCTTGTGGAACAAAACTACACCTTCACAATTCTCACACTTTGAAGAGTGATTTAAAACACACACAACCCACAACAAAACACCTGGACTGTACATATCCAAGACATCTAATGAGTCTAAGGCATACACAGCAATGAGAGAAAAGAGCAGTCTTGAGCACAGCAAAGCACAGTAACCAATTACCTTGCACACTGACATCATCCCTGCAGTGATTAACCCCTCGCACTGCATTACAGTGTGCCTTCCCTTCTCTCCTCTCCCATCCCAGTGCCCCGTTAGGAGAATGAGATTTGAGCACTGCTTTGCTCCAGCTCTACTAGGTTGTGAAGATGCTTAAGGTCCCAGCAAGAAGTCATTGTGAAAAGAGATTTTGGGAGAGCTCAGTGTAAGAATGAGTCAATGTACTCTACAAAATCATCAGCCACAGAGCAGTGAGATGGAAAGGATAACTTTGATTTTGCCTTGGAGAAATTCATGCCAGACTTGAGGGGTCCAGTTGTGCCTATTTCTCAGGGGTGAGGTAGCCACACAATGTTCGCTTCAAAACTAATTTTAACCTCTGTGATGGTGTTTCACTTCAGAAACTCAAACCAACCAGTAAAGCCAACAACTTTCTGCTCCAGAAAAAGAGGTTGCAACAGCTTGTGCAAGTCCTTCAACTGGACAAAGTTATAAGCCAAAAAAGCCTTTTGCTTTCAGGGAGCAAATCTGTTTTCATTACAGGGCCCTGGCTTGCATGTCAGTAACAACAGAGAAAGCTGTAATAAAGCCCTTTACTGATAGGACAGTACTAGTTCACAGGAAACACCAAAGAGGCAGGTTCAGGGCACACAGAAGAGACATCACTGGGGCTTCCAGCAGGTGGTCACAAACTTCAAGCAAACCCAGGAGAAATAACCTTCTCTCCTTACTCCCACCATCAAGGCACCCCAGGGAATCTCAGAATCAGGAGTGGAAGAAAGCCCTGGAGCAAAACCAGCCTCTGCTTCTTCCTGCTCCCAGGCAAAACAGAAAAGAGAATAAAACCACAGAAGAGGAGCTGAGTAGCAGCAGCACTAGCAAAGATCTCTCTGCCACCTCCCAGCTCCTCTGCTTGTTTCATTTGGAACCTCCCTCTTTACCACCAGATCAGTTAGTCCTGATTTTTTTTCAACCCTCTCTCCCATTTGCATGGCAGAACGCTACCCAAAGTAGGGTTACCTGTACTGGATCACTGCCACTCCTGGTCATGACTCCCTCACTGCTGTACACAGGCGTGGGTAGAAGCACCACAGCTACTTGTAACAGATGGAATTTTAAAATTATTCTGGGTTTTCAGTCCAAGGGATCTGTTCTGAGTGCTATACAAAAGCGTGCCCAGCCACTCTGCCACAACTACTGTTTATAATTTCTGATTTTAATTTTCTTCCTCTTACTGTGAGGCAGTCCCATTGTTTATAAATAAATAACCATTCATTTATTCTACTAGGCTTCAACTATACATCCTATAACACAGGGCTCAATGTTGTATGTAATTAAAAAAAAAAAACCAACTAAAAAAGTAACTTCCAAGCAAAAGATAAAAGAATAAAGAAGCAAAATCTCCTATAATAAAAATAACATTAATTTAAAAAAAAAACATTTCAGGCAATGAAATTATTAGTAATGTCATCCTGTCATTCAGAATCACACTTTGTAATGTGACAGCCTTTTTTCCTGCCTTTCTTTACAGATGGGATGGATGCTGCTCTACAAGGAAGGCTTAGCCCTGTGAAAGGCCCAGCAACCCTTTCAACACAAGCTTCTTGGAGGCCATTGGTATTTTTCCAGGCATGTACTGTTTTTAACAGACTCTAAAAACCATTTCTATAAAAACATAATCTAGACGCTTATCTTTTTACAAGTGTGTGCACATACACTTAATACACACACCCAGCGTGAGCACAGGTATCCGTGTGCATGTATTTATGCACACACATAAGGATTTTCCCATCTCATACCACTCAAATTCAAAACCCTTCATTAACTTAAGTGATTTGGAAACAAAATGCCACTGCAGAATGGAAAGCTGCCTCTGAGCCATACTTCCTCCCAGTTAGGTTTAAAAACAAGATAAAGGGTTTGTATGGAATGCAGCACTGAAGTGCTAGCCCAGTGTCACAGCGGACGTGTATGTGTGCACACTTAAAGGAGTCACTGTGGTTGAGGCAAAGAAATTTGTTTTCCCCATACTACATTGACCTTTTCTCTGTCTGAATCAGGACACCAAGGGAGACCCCTCAGGCCTGGGTTTTGCGGTTTGTGTGAGGTGAGGATGAGCTCCAGCAATCTTCAGATACTCTGCTTGGTTGATGTTGTCAGCATTAATATCTGTCACATTCAGACTATATAGCAGTACCAGGTCTCAGCTGTCACACAGCAGTCACTAGTGGCACCTCCAGTATGTCAAGTGGCAGAGATATTGGTTACAAAGCCACCTATCGTTTTCAAGGCAATTACCTTACCCAAATCAAGCAGAACACTTCTTCTGTTACAGTATGTAAATTGAAAAAAGTAAGGAACAGAAGCATCTACTACTATAAAGACATTCTAATTATCACACAAACAAACAAAGTGGACCAACGATGACAAATTCTGCAGGATTAAAAGCTGAGAAAATTTGGGACAGATGGAGGAAGATGGACAAAAATGAAACAGTCCAGTGAGTGGGTAACAAATGAAAAGCAATTGAAAAACCCAACTGTGCAGCTGAGTTGAAAGCACTGTATCAGGAAGAATTATTTTTTGCCACAGGACAGTGATGTGTACTTCTATAAAATAATTCAGTATGAGTTGTGGGCGGGTTTGGGTGTAGGAATAAGTGTTTGCTCTTCATCGGTAGGTACACTTGCCATGGCTCCTGAAGAAGCATGACTATCTCTGCCACAGAACCACAGAACTTTAGATGTTGGAAGAAATCTTTAAGATCAAGTCCAACNAGAAATTTGTTTTCCCCATACTACATTGACCTTTTCTCTGTCTGAATCAGGACACCAAGGGAGACCCCTCAGGCCTGGGTTTTGCGGTTTGTGTGAGGTGAGGATGAGCTCCAGCAATCTTCAGATACTCTGCTTGGTTGATGTTGTCAGCATTAATATCTGTCACATTCAGACTATATAGCAGTACCAGGTCTCAGTTGTCACACAGCAGTCACTAGTGGTTCCTCCAGTATGTCAAGTGGCAGAGATATTGGTTACAAAGCCACCTATCGTTTTCAAGGCAATTACCTTACCCAAATCAAGCAGAACACTTCTTCTGTTACAGTATGTAAATTGAAAAAAGTAAGGAACAGAAGCATCTACTACTATAAAGACATTCTAATTATCACACAAACAAACAAAGTGGACCAACGATGACAAATTCTGCAGGATTAAAAGCTGAGAAAATTTGGGACAGATGGAGGAAGATGGACAAAAATGAAACAGTCCAGTGAGTGGGTAACAAATGAAAAGCAATTGAAAAACCCAACTGTGCAGCTGAGTTGAAAGCACTGTATCAGGAAGAATTATTTTTTGCCACAGGACAGTGATGTGTACTTCTATAAAATAATTCAGTATGAGTTGTGGGCGGGTTTGGGTGTAGGAATAAGTGTTTGCTCTTCATCGGTAGGTACACTTGCCATGGCTCCTGAAGAAGCATGACTATCTCTGCCACAGAACCACAGAACTTTAGATGTTGGAAGAAATCTTTAAGATCAAGTCCAACTGCTCACCTAGAGCTCTCAATCCAACCACTAGTGCTTAGCCACTACCACTAAACTATGTGCCTAAGGACCACATTCATGTGGTATTTTTTAATACCTCCAAGGATGGTGAGTCCACCACTTCCCTGGGCAGTCTGTTCCAATGCTTGATAACTCTTTCTGCAAAGGAATTTCACCTAATAACCAACCTGAGCCTCCCCTGGCAGAACCAGAGGCCGTTTTCTCTTGTCCTGTCACTTGTTGCATGTGAGAAGAGATCAACCCCAACCTCGCTCCAATCTCTACATTATTCCAAGTACTCACAAAGGTAGTGGTATAGGATTTCTTTTATAAATGTGAAGCTGCTAAATTTAATAGCCATGACGAAGCCATACAAACTTTCTTGCACATACAGGAAAAGAGCAGCTTGTATTTCAGCTTTCTTCACACAAATTATTTTCCTCCGTAGTGAGGATGAAAATAGGGATTCATATTTTTAGCAAATGCTTCCAGATTTCCAGCACAGAAACTTGGTCTAAGATGCAGTGCTGCTGTGTAACATCTTTTCAAGTGCTGTTACATCACAAATAACACAGCATATGAGGACTAGTCTGTACTTTTGNGTATCTGCTTAGTAAAGCTCATCATAAACACCACGTTCATAAAATAAAAAGCACTTGTCCCATTTTTATAGCATCATTGATTCATAATAGTTTTATTACAAGACTTAAATGACCACATTTCTGTGCCAAAGGGATGTGGAGACTCATCATCTCAGGGAAACTTGCTGGAATTTGTTCTTTTGAATGGATATTGGAAGAGGGAAAGGTGGGATGTAAAAGTAGCAGGCTTGGACCTTACAGTGTTTCCAGGAACACATATTTTTAGAGAGGAAAAAGCATGAACTTTGAAATGGGAGGTAAAAAGAGAATCCAGGAAAAAAATGACCTACAAGTACCCTGCAGACAAGCTGTACAGCTCAGTAAGCCAGAGAATGTCCAATGCTTTGCTGACATATTGTCCCCTAGCCTACTCAGCTGCTGAGATATAACAAAGGAAGGATTTCACTGTCTTGTCACATTCATGCTATTTGAGAGGTCTCAGAAAAGTGCATCTTTCAGCACACTCTACCTAAATGCTATTCATTCTTCATCTTCTTTATATTCCAGGGGTTTATACTACACTGTTAGCTGTCCAGTACTATTTGCCAACATCTTCTTTCTTCTCCAGCCTTTTACTAGGTTTGACAGCTTCCAGTGCTCTTTCATCCAATGCAAGATGGAAAAAAAAGCCCCAAAAACCAAAAACAACAAATAAGCCTCAAACCTTTAAATTACTCTTTCTTGCTCAATTGAGAATGTCACTCTGTGCTTGCTTCAACCTGTGGGGTTTCACAGTTTGTTATGGAACACTGCCACAGCATAAATTTACAAGGATTTACACTTAAGTTAAATTTGTCCTACTTTGCTCTATTTGGTGTCCTTCCAGACCAAAGTCTCCAGTTTAATTCCCACCATTTCTGTAGAATATTCCCTTTTATAACTTCTACCCACAGATGTTCATTTGCACTAGCCAACTTTTGCTATTCTACTAAATCCTTCACATCACAACCTTCACTGTCTCAGTAAGGAAGGGAAATCTTTTTTGTTAGCAGAAAACACTGACCATCAACCAAGTTATAACCTTCACCACCACCACAGACATGCTTCTTTCTTCTTCCTCTGCTGCAATAGGCTTAAAAATATAAGAGCATCTGTACTGCACCGGTTCAGAGCTCTGGAGATATTCAAGACCCACCTGGATGTGTTCCAGCGTGATCTGGTATCACCTATACCTACTTTTAAGTGGCAGGGGGGTTGGACTAGATGATCTTTTGAGGTCCCTTCCAGCCCCTAAACATTCTGTGATTCTGTGAAAAGCCTGCCCAGTATCTGCATTATGATAATGCCTGATCAATAGTACAGGTGAAATGAAAGCAGAAGAGACATACAGTGGATACCTTCCACTGAATTCCTCAGCAATGGATGGAGTTCTCTTTCCTCAATTTACCCAGTTGTTTTCTCAACCCATGTAAACTTTCAGCATCCACAATTCCTGCAGCAGTTATGCAGTATATGTGGTACACAACAAATTACCTTCTTGTTTGTTCAAAGAGTTCCTCTGCTCGCTTCCTTATGCTCTTGGCATTTTATTGTGTGAACTGCTGTTTCAACTCCATTAACTGAGCAGTATTTTAAAAAAGCAAACCATGAGGTAGTATACATGTGCTGCTTACAAGAGCACCCCCACTTAAAAGTATCACCAGTTCTGCTAGAGTCCATGCCTCAGGACTCTCAGCCATTCCCACCTCCAAACTGGAGTGCCTACCTGCTTCAACCCCTCTTAACATCAAACAAAGTTTTGGATTAGACCTCTTCAAGTTCCTCAAGCCAATACAGTTCATGCATCTGTTTTCACTCATGATACTAAGCAGCCTTTTGCACATATGTTGAAGATACAACTAGCAGTTTAGCCAAGTACAGAGGCAAATACCTATTTTTTCCCCCCCCACGCATAAACAAAGTAAATGTTTTTGCACTGAAAGCTTCAGAGATTTTATCAAGTCAGAATTCATGAGCAAAATGGCAAGACCTGGAGAAAAATATCTTGAGATTTTGGCACACAGACATTTTACAGATGGAATAAAGACATGATATGCTTCGTGTCTGGGAGCAAGTACTCTCTGTAGTTCGTATTTCATTATTTAGGAAAAATACATCACTCCAAATTAGTAAAGGTTCTCCTTGGCTAATTAAGAACAGATGAAGCAGCTATTTAAACAAAATACAGTGTTCATTGGGGAAGTGGTTTCAAAGAAGGTAGATACTAATAGACAAAAAGGAATGAAAAAATTTCAGTGCACCAAGTAAACAGAGGATATTGGACTGCAGACAAGGAGGAGTAATGGGGAAAACCAAAGGAAATAAACCTGACGCAGTTGATTTTTGAAGTAGAAAATAGAAGCAGGCAACAACCGAAGGCTAAGAGCAGAGTAAGATTGCATATATGCTAAATGCTACAAGTCACATCAAGCTGCAGATAGAGCAGCTGGATGGTCCCACTAGTGGGCAAGGTACCTTGTTGTTCCAGGGAACCAAGTTACAGCAGGCACTAAGGCAAGACTGAGAGATGCAGTCTAACAGACTAGACTGAGTGAGACAAAAAGAAACAAAGAGAATGAGTGACAAAAAAGGAAAGAAAAACAAATGGAAAAAAAACCACACAAAAGACATTTAACACACATTTAATACACACAATGCATACATTTTAGAACTCAAGGGGAACCAGAGTTTGAAAGTGACATCTAAATTTATCTTCAACTTTAGCAATACAGGAATAGCTCTCGAGGTGTATCACCAACAGCTGGCATGCAAGAGATGAAAAGAAGGACACTGGTCACAATACTGAGATGTGAAATCCAGATAAACAATTTAATCTCCTACAAACTCAATTAGGATCAGTACTGCAGTGGAGCTTGGATTATGATTCATTAATGTAACTTGTAAGAATCAACATAGTAGAGTAGTACTACTACTAGTTTCTATCAGCTGCCAGTCAGAGGTTTCAACTTTCTGTGTTTTCATTTGCTTTTCAGTTGCTTGCCTGCCTCTCCTACTGGTTTTCCTTTCCAACAGCAAATGTTCTGCTTATCATAGACATTTTCTAAGTCTCACACGGAATTATGTGCTTTGTGGTATGAATATCACCACCCTCTGCTGACAGACACTCACCTCCACAAAACCTGAGAATGATTGCAGATTGAAGTCTTCTCTTGCATTCATTTAGTCATAGTTTCATAGTGTTTCCAGTGCAGACAGACAAGTGGAATATCTGGCTACACTTTTTTTTTTTTTTTTTAAAAAGGCAGATCACAAGGAGTGTGGAGAGATGGTTTCCACTGTGAATTTGCCACACAGTTTTTCCACAAGTTGGTAATTATGTCAAATTAGAAGCAAATTTCCAAAGAGTAAATAGCTGTTCACCATCCACCTATCGTTATTCAGTTCTTCACTTTCAACTATTAGCTATTGGATGTACAGAACTTAAATGCTGCCCTTTCTTTCTTTGAGTAGACAACTACACTAAAATAGCTTTCATCTAGTGGTGAGGATTTTCAGTCACGGGATTCTGGTGACCCCAGTCCCACACTGGTGCTGAAGAGCTTTTCTGACAGTTGAAATATGACTTGCCCAAGGCATAAGAGTTAATAGAATTACTTGGCGCTGTACCAGTGGGATTATAATTCAAATTCAGAGATCTGTTGTGCTAAGTGTTCATTTTAAAATAAGAGCAAAAAATTTAAGGCAATTATTAAAAAAGTGAATTAATCAAAGATATTGGTCAAAGGACACCACTAAGCACTCAGTTGTACAATACAAAGGGAGACTCATGCTACCTCTTACATGGGACTGATGCCTTTTTGAGCAACAAATTAAGAGCAGCAGGGTGAAGATTAAACTTCTGAGATAATCAGCAACATTCAAGACTGTTAGCTTGACAGCTCTGTTTTTCCACAGCTCTGAATCATCCTTTCAGCTAAAAATATTTAAAAGAGATGATTCCAATTCAAAATGTGAGTGTTATCCTATCTGTGAAACATAACTAGCTGCATGATTTTTTTTCCAGAATGCACAGAAAAAATTGTTACTAACACGTTATGTTAGCATTCCAGAAAAACCTTAACCAGGCATGGCAGGCAGTTCTTAGTCTCTAAAAGAACTCAGTCATGCTTGCGTGCTCTCATTTGAATTGTTAAAGAAAAAAGAAAAGTGTATTTATATTTTTTTTAATGTTACACTATTTTTACATGTGCAGACATCATATGCAGCACAGTATTGGCTATGAGGAGTTGATAACCTACACCTATGAATATATATGAAGTATATCAATAGCAACAATGTGTTAATACTTACCCCACTAGTTTCAGTAAGGTTTTGCAAATTATCATTATAATGCACCCCATAGTATGAACGTGCTTTACATTCTCTGTTTACTGCCAGCAGACACCACACACAGCTAAACAAGATGCTCTAACATTTGCTGCCAATACACAGATAGAATGTAATCACCACCTGGATGAGAGGCTGTACATACTCCATAACTCTTTCCATTATGTGATGAAAAGTTATGGAGGACAGATGTAGTAGTTTAAGGCTTACTGAAAAATTCCAGTAAGAGAAGTTGGGACTTTCCTGAAAGTTCAGTGCCGAATGTAAGTAAATTACAGCATTGGGGGTAAAAGAATAATAATGACAAAGTCTGCACTGTTCATTGGTTTGCTAAGAGGGATAAAACGGCAATGTATAAACAGTTTCTCACTCTCTCTTTGCCTTCTGTCTTTCACCTCTTCCAATGATCCTCTGTGCATAACTGTATACTAACCTTGACTGACCAGATAGAAAACCAGCAAGATCTCACCTGCTATCTGAGAGAAGAGAAGAAGGTGGCATTGGCCCCTTCTGGACTTTCTTTGTACAGGGGGGAAGATTTGATTTTTGATTGATACACTTGTAAATACAAAGAAATATATTTTGTATATATGCTTGTAAATTTAGCTTGCTGTATGTTATAGCTTCATCTTCCAAGTTGTCTGAGCTGGTCTGGTAAATGTTATTGGGGGGAGTGAGGAAGTTCCTAACCCACAGCAACAGAGCTAAAAAATTGTACCTTTTAAACTGAGTTCTCAGGACTTGCACACTTTGTATAGAGACATTTATTTCATCTGTACTACAGAGGCACATATGGTTTAGTAACAATTCAAAGAAATTAGACTGTGTTACAACCAAGTATATCCTCCTACCCTCTGAGCAACACCAGTTTGTAGCAAAATATTCTAGAATACCTATCTTGAAAATCCCAGAAGCTCCAGAATTTCAGGTTTGGACAGAGAGACTCCAGTGCATCTTGCTATTGACCCCAGCTGTAATGTCCTAGTCTGCAACACCAAAGCTACCTTCTCTTTCAGAGCTCACATGGACAAAAGGTTCAGGAAAGGACAGGGGAGCAAAATTTAGTTCTGTAATTGAACCATATATAAATTGAAGATGTACTGCTATGTACACCATGTGCTCAACTGTCTTTCATTATTTGCTTAATTAATTTCTAGATTCTAAGCTAAGCATACCAGAGTGGAGATGTGAGCATATGAACACAAAAACCATGAAGCAAATTGAAAACAGAACAGCTGAGAAACCCTATTTAGTGTGCAATCTTTTATCCTTCTGGATGCCTTTAGGAAAACAGTTGTGATGCAATATAACAAAGCCTTTACCTAATGAAACCTCCTAACTGCTTGTATTAGTAATTCGAAGTGTGCACAGGGTGCTGTTACAACGCGAGTACGCTGATGGCCGGATAATAGCTTTGTCTGCTATTTAACTGTAAAGGTCTTCCCTTCAGAACACCGCCAAACCCCTTCTGCCTTTCACACCTTTGTCCTGCCACTTGGAACTTCACATGAGTAGAACTGGGATTTTTAAGAGGCATTAAATCAGATGACCTGCTACCACTGTCTTTTAAAGAAATATGCATGCTCACGATCTTCTAGAAATCCTAACTTATTTCAACAGTATTATGGCATGCAACTAAACCGCACCAGATACACACTCTTTACAGCACTTCACCTCCCACCATTACCTTTTGTTCAATTTCTTCATAATCATCCTGATAGCTTCCACAGATTGCACTGGAAGATGAGGAGAAGGTGGGGCCTTGAGAGTAATACTGTGAGCTCCGGTAGCCATCCCGTCGCAGCTTGTCACACTCTGTCGAAAGACAGCGAAAGAGGAGATTAATTCATGACAGGGGCCATTACTGTTTACATTGGGTGTACAACAGCAGTTACAAAAGTACAGAATACTCTTCTGAACATGTTTACCACGCGTTACCATCATCTGTCTCAAGTGACAGAACTCAAAGCTGCATTTCTCAGATTTGTGTTCCCCCTTTCCTCACATACATTACAGACACAAGCCCACACATAGCATGCATACACATGGCTTTTGTTCAACCCAGGAGATAGCAAAAGCTTTGGAAGGAAGGGGGAAATAGATTTATTTATTGGAGGCCTGGCTCAATGTCTTGACAGATGGCAGCATGTTGCAGGATGGGAGATGGAAGCATGGGAGTAACACCAAGGGTCTCATTTGCCAGGCCGGTAGACACCCATTATGTGCCTTACACTTGAAACGATGATGTTGCTCACTACTCAAGCACCATCTGCTAAATAACTTTGGCACTGACCACTTGTCTTCCTGCCTGCAGAAGAGATCATTTACTGTGATTTTGGAGAGAGGTATGCAGATCGTAGGGACATCAAAATTTCATGTTGCTGCAGAGCACATGTAGTTCAATAGTGAAGTTTTCAAAGTTCAGAAAGAATTCAACAGTGAACAAGCATACACACTCAAAATGCCCAAAATCCCAGTCAGTATCTCATCCCCCTCAGCCAAGTTTTCCACAATCATCTCCTTGCCTCCTAATTGATATTCAGTGTGACTGTGCTAAAGAATAACAGACGCCACAGCATAAGGAAAAATTAAATGTTCGAGATGAAGCAAACTCATCAGCCCAGTCAAACTGTTAGCTTTACATTTCCACAGGCAGATATCTAATTATGTTGAAAGATGAGGAAAGCAAGAAGAAAACTAAGTATTTGGTACATTTCTGTCTAAGGAATCAAAATTTCTGCACAATACACTGGCATTAGAATGACACAAAGTGCTTTTATCATCACTTGCTGAAGAAAGACTTTCTGTGATTGCATTATCTGTCTCCCTATCCTGATCTTTTGAATACCCCTTAAAACATGCAATGCTTATATTGAGGGCAAGGTTTTAGAGGCTTCTCCCTGGCAAACGGTTATGTGGAGTTACAATTTGCAACTCTAGCACACATTTCATCTGTTACACTCAGATGTTTTCAAGGCTGAGGTCTGGAGGACTTCACACTGATAAGTTAACTGACCTAGAGCAACCATAGCTCTACCAAGATTTAGTCAGTGTGGGCTCCCTTGTTATCTGCACATGCACATTGAGAAGGAAAGCTTGCAGATTGGCAGCTACCCAATTCCAGAGCCAGACATACATCCTGGCCTATCACCTTTCCATCTGGGGTCAAGAAGGGCAGCATGGCATGAGCCTGTTCACTTGTCTCTCAATTCCAGGACAAAGGGTGGCTATGGTGGGTTGTGAGATCCAGATCAATTGCTACACCTCAGGAACAGAAGGTTGGCAACCTCGTTTAGCTGGTTTGCACATGTGAGTACACTGCCACCGCACGCATTCAGCAAACTGCTGCTGCAGTTCAGAAGAAGGTGAAAAATCGGCTGCAGGCAGTCACAGTAAAACAAATTCCTCTATTGCCCTTCCAAATCTAGTGCTGGATCCAGCCAGATCCAGCACATAACACTCACAAACATAAGCACCTTGATGGGCTGCTTGTTGGCTTGAGGTCTAAATCAACAGGAATAAGCAGGCTGCAGCAGAACAAGACGGTCCAGAGACATGCATCAGCTTGTAGCATGGGTTAAACACACTCGGCTTGTCAACTCAGACACTGCCTTGTTTCATTTTCAGATCAGACACTAATCACCACAAAAACATTTGAAGACAGACTAAAGGGTATGTAAGTATGTGGTGTATTTTTTCCCTCCTGTTCTTGGGATAAGGCCCCAGGGTGCTGGCAGGCCGTTTTTGTGATTATTTGACATCAGGCATCGCTGTGTGCCCCTAGGGTGATGGGCTCTTAACGGTGCATGATAGATGCACCCTCTGGTATTAATTGCTTGACATTATTTTAGTCTCCTAACAAAGGAGATGATGATGATCAGTGTGCTTCACAAAGCCCAGTAAACCTCGAAAAAACTCAAGCAAGTCAACATCAAAGGTCTCAAGTCCACCACAAGTTCAGGCAGACTGACAACAAAATCCTGTCAGTTGATCAAGCCCACAACCTCCATTTGTGGAGGACACAAGAGCTAACATCAGAAGCTATCACAACAGCATTGCTGAAGAAGCCAAGAGAACTGCAAGACAACTGCCAAGTGAACACACGGAGGTGATTTGTCCCACAAATCAGCTTTTTCTTTTTATGTACTGTCACCATACATTTTGCAGTGCTGCAGGAAACACACTGTGAATGGCAGCCAAGGCCAACAAACTTCAGTAGGGTTTTTAGGCAGGTATCTTTTACTTCACGTCCACTGCAATTGTGCACAAGCACAGCACAAACTCCATCACTGACTGTGGCTAACTGAAGCCACTCTTGCTGCCAGATCGAGGGTGACAGCTCCTGCTTAAAGACTGCTCTGGCTGGAAGCACACACCTCTCTTCTCATCAGTATTATTAAATGTGCATATATTCTTCTGTAAGCAATTAGGCTTGCATTTTCCAGAGAAACATTGGGGCTTTTAATGTAAAAAGAACCTTAACATTCTTACTCTAGGAAAGATTCCAGACATACTTCCTTTTTCACAAAGAAGCAACACCTTGTCCTATCCATACAATCCCAACAGAGAGGAGCACCACCATATACTGTTAGTGAAAATGTTCTTACAGTTATGCAGGTTATTTCAGAGACTGAAAGTTGAATGGGGAATAAAAAAATACAGCCAGTTCCAGTTGTTCATAATCTTCAGTTTTAAGAGTGTGACAATACATTAGTGCTTTGCTAGCCAAGGCCATAAACGCTCTTGGATTCAGCAGCAGAGCTGCCATTACCCACATTATCTAACATGCAAAACAGTCTTTCCATATCTTTGCCCAAGAACTGCCAGGGCAAACCTCAGGAGACTGCACCAGGCAGGACACAAACACCTGTTCCAGAAGATGTGTCCGACAGTTCAAATCTGCAGCACGTGGAGCACACAACATCACATAATCACAGAACAGTTTGAGTTGGAAAGATCCTGACACAGGCAGGGACACCTTCCACTATATTAAGTTGCTCAAAGCCCCATACAACCTGGTTGTGAACAGTTCCAGGGAGGGGGCACCCACAACTTTTCTAGCTACTGTGTTTCAGTGCCTCACCACCCTCACAGTAAAGAATTTCTTCCCTACATCTAATCTAAATACATTCTTTTCCAGTTTGAAACGGTTACCCCTTGTCCTATCACCACACTCCCTGGTAAAGAGTCCTTCACCATGTTTCCTGTAGGCCCCCTTTAAGTACTGGAAAACTGTGATAAGGTTTCCCTGGAGCCTTCTCTTCTCCGGGCTGAACAACCACAGCCCTCTCAGCTTATCCTCACAGGGCAGGTGCTCCCACCCACTGATCACCTTTGTGGCTCTTCTCTGGACCCACTTGAGCAGGCCCATGTCTGCCTTACATTAGATACCCCAGAGCTAGGCACATTACTCCAGGTAGGGTCTCTTGCAAGTATCTGATCTGAAATGTGCAATAATATTACTGTGTTCCTGGTGAAACAGTTCCATTTACACAAACATGGACCATTCACCTGGAAAGCCCAGGGAAGAGCCACTGCCTTGCAAATTGCAATCAGCTGGCAGTTGGCAGTGTTACAGCACAAAGGTACAACATCCTCCCCTCTATCTCCCGTGTGCTTCTGAGGATGAGTGTGCAGGGGTGCTGCCTGTCATTATCTGCCCTCCAAATGCTTTTCTGGCTAGGTAAAACCACAGATTAGTTCTTGTCCTTCTCCTCCTATACTGATGATACATTAAATTTCAAATGTCTTCTGTATAATAATGTTGTTTAAAATGGCACTTGTCAGACTGCATTACAATACAATTTACCCACACTTACATCATACAAGCTAAAACCTTCTTAGAGAAGGAAGTTTTGCCTGAAGTTGAGTTTTGTTGTTCACAGCATAGTTTTAGTTAAGCATGAAGAAAGTGCATAGGAAATGTGGTCAAAAACCTTTTGAAGGCCCCCTCATAATTTCTACAGTTTTAGAACAGGATAGAGCTGATGTTCAGGACATGAAAGATGGAAGTCAGTGTGCTAAAGCTGTCATATGATATATCCAACCATCCACATGTCCCCTCAGGACTGCACTACCACTGGCTTTGCTAAATCCTAGCATCAGACAGGCATGCTGGGGACATGCTTCTCACTGGTAACAGGCATCTGCATCACCCTTCTCTGCTCGCATTCCTCAAACTAAGTAAGAAGCGGAATGGGCAGGTACCAGCAGCGAGACCAAGGGCACAAGCAAACCAACACTGATTCTTCATCATTCTGCACCACAGGCACTGGATTCAGTGCTGCTGAGAATAACTTGACCCCTCCATGTAAAACCTTATGGGCTCCATGACAGGCAGCGAGACCAAGTGTATGAAAATACCTTCAAGCCTCTCAGCCCAGATCTTCTCTCCATTTTATATGAGGAACTAGCACATAATTGCATTTGGCCCTGAGCCGGTAATGCACAGTTGTGAGTCTCACACGCAGAGGTGATTTACTGCTTTTCCAACAACTCAAAACCACATTCTTACATGATAACTTGAGCCACAAATCACCAGAGTGAACAGAAGGCACAGCAATGATACCTCAGTAATTCGTCTGACATGGTATTACTGTGGAAAACCAGGATTAACGTTTACCTTGTCTGTTTGGTCATACCTACCCAGCGCACTGCTCCGAGACAGAAGGAAGGCTGGGTTTGACGGGAGGGGATGGATGCATTGGCTCTTCTCCTCTCCTTTAACCAACTTTGCTAAGACTTCATTCCTGCTGAGCTTCCTAACACTCAGACTAGCTCGAATATCTTAAAACTGTATACGAAGGAAAATTCATCATCCTGCCAGCAGCAGAAGTGGTCAGCAGTAGATGGATTCATGGTAATAGTCAAAAGCTTTCCCCTTTAAAAATTCATTTTATCATAAATAAATCATAGAATAGTAAAGTTGGAAGGAGACCTCAAGGATCATCTAGTTCCAACCCCTTGCCATAGGCAGGGACACCTCCCACTAGTACAGGTCACTCAAGGGCTCGTCCAACCTGGCCTTGAACACCTCTAGGGAGGGAGAAGTCACAACCGCCCTGGGCAACCTGTTCCAGTGCCTCACCCCCCTCACTGTAAAGAACTTCCTCCTAACATCTAGTCTAAATCTTCCCTCTGCTAGTTTAAACCCATTGCCCCCAGTCCTGTCATTGCAAGACCTTATAAATAAGTGTGCAAGACAGAGTGTCATTTTTCATGAGCTCCTTCATAAAACTACCGCTTTTCCCTGCCAGGGTTTGAGGCACTCTATATTGCCATGGCTGCAGGGATAACAGTTCCAGAGGCTGGTTTTCAAGGCTGGACTCTATCTGAGCTTGGGACACCTCCCCAAGGTACAGCCTCAGCAGCAGTGCAGAGCCACAGCTTCCTGCCACCACTCTGGAACAGTCTTCCAGGCCTCAGGGCTGAAGTGCAGCCATCACTCAGTAAATTAGTCCTAATGAGATTACTTGTATAAGCAAACACTGCTTATGTGACTGTTGCAGGATCAGGTCTTAAGCTCTGTAGTTGTCTGCATCCACACATAAACACTCAGGCACACACTTGCATGCATGTACTAAAGAGTTCGATATTAAAAAATAATCGTTCGCTTTCCTGTGTTTCTACTATTTATGAGTAACCACTAAAGACAATAGCTAAACAATTAAGCTACCACAATATTTACAAGTGTAAACTTGGAAACTTGTCATCGAGGTTATTCAGACGTCTAAACAGCTCTGACTTCCTTGGCATCACTAGACATCTCACTGGATTGGTCAAGTAAACAAAGACAGAAAGATAACGTCCCAGAAACATCTGAATTTTCCTCATATCAAAAAAACAGCACCTGAAACTTGAGGCTGATTGCTAAAACCCAATGTCAGTCAGATAAGGGGCAGCTTCCCAGAGGAAAAGACGTGCTGCCTACCCAGCAGAGCTGCCTGAAGCCACCGAGGCAGAGAATGCCCAGCACAGAAAGGGGAAAGATCAGTACATGCTTTGCTTGCCTTTGCACCATCCCCAGTTGTCTCCTTGTCAGCAAGAAGGCACAAGGGACAAGCTGGCAGCTGCATCTGCGTGCTTGAAAATTTTTCTCAGCTAAAGTCAAGGTGACTTTTTGGCAGAGGCTTTCATGCTGTAACTTGTATTTTGTAGAAAGGGATTCCCTCACCCTCACCATCCTTTTTTTTCCTGGTACTAGAGAGAAGCTATTAACTTCAAGAGTCAGCTAAACTGTCTACTACAGACATAAATCTGCTGACTGGAAAATTAAAATACATTTATCCATTCACTGCACATATCACTGGAAAACTGCTCTACTCCCTGAGGTCAGAAATCCTTTTTTTTCTCCCGTCTTCAAACATTGTAGTCAATCCCTTCTTCCATAAATACCCACAAAACACATTCCTCCCTAAATCACAACCACAAACACTGTCTTGTAAGTCGCTTTTCAACATTTCACCTAAACCCAAACAGACTCCAGCACAGCACACTTTTGCTTTGTAAAAGAAAACTTTGCCAAAGGGATGACTTGTTACTTTATAGGTCACTGTCGTGGTAGGCCTAAACAAGCCTCTTAAGCTTGTACATGTCCTGGCTTATGCAGATATGTTTTTCTGCTCTCTCTCCTTCTGTTTTGGGGAGAGCAACCGCGGGAAAAGAGACAAAGGGCCTGGCGCCACTAAGTCTGGGGTCCGGGGTCTGTCCATCACCTGCGGTAAACAGGGTGCACACGGTTACCTTGTGCAAAGCCCGTGATCTGCCCAAAAAA